>SNQJ01S0157450.1:11823-27905 GCA_010110895.2 Picea sitchensis
GGTCCATTCTTGTATGGTACTGAGGAAACTTCTTTAGGGATATGGGCATTCGCTGGCAACGAAGAAATGATGAAAAAAGAGAGATGAGGAACATACTTATGTAAATATTTTCTTGTTATAAATGGTGAATACCCATGATTAAGCCAAAATCAATCTGAATTGTGTAGCCAATAAGAAAATTCACCTCACAATTTGGCCCTTTGAAAAATGTGTGTTAGATTACAAGTACTAGAAATATTAGGTTATATCTATTAGAATTTTGGCTTCATTGTGGTACCCATGACTATTGGAAAATTGTTTGCAGTCTTGTTGAGCTTATCCTTGAAACTTAGATCTAAAGTATAGGCCCTAGACTTTTATTGATAGAGATAACTAGTTCTTCTAGTGTGTCTCTATTTGTTGTGGCCACAACAACCCCCCTTTACCTTTTTCTTTTACAAGTGAAAGGAAAATCCCCCTTTACTAAAATTTTAAACCTATTAGATAATCCTATATTGTTTGAGACTGATGCTATTTATTTCCATAGTTTTATAGAGTTGGGGGGTTTAATATTGATTAATGGTTATATTTGATGATTGTTGAGTATTCCTTTCGATATGAAGATTTCAAATGTTTTCATGATGCTTATTGACCTGTGATGTTGCATTGACCTTTGTATGATGGAATTGATACGTTATCTTCAGAATTTGTGTTGATTCCAAAGAACTTGATGATTCTATGTGGCTGTAAGGTTTGGTGTTCTATTGCATGTCTTGAATGAGTTTATTGTTGATTATTTTCTGATTTCCTAACTCAATTTATGCATTTCTTGATGGCATGTTATGCTTAATATATTCACCTTTTATACTTTTGCATGTGAATCTTAATCTTTTGTTTGAAATTRGCACATTTAGTTTTAGGGMATTCATCTACAAACACCATGTTATCGTTGAATAAAACCTAACACTCTCTTATAAATTAGATTAAAGGAATGTAATATATTGTTTATAGTATTGGAAAATGTTCTTTTAATTGTATGGYTGATCTCATTCTTCTATTTTGTAGGAGAAATTTTGCATAGCCACTTTCTTCRCGTGACTTCTCTAKCCTTGAGAGGTCCKTGGGGGAATATTTTGATCCTTATCCACAACCTTGACCTTKATTCCTGCCAGGATACTCCATATTGTGAAGTGAATTATCTTGGCTTGYAGTTGTCTTAAGATATGAACCCCCCAAGGTGGTAAGATCCACCTTTCCTGTAAGCATGTCCTTGAACCTTTTCAGACTGACCTATATTGAGTCCTCTTTGGTCTTACCTCTGTTTAAAAACTAGGCCTAAGKCCCATTCATACTATTAATTTTGAGGCCTTGCCATGCCATCACATGATTCCTATTTGTTATTTATCGCATGAATGGTGGTCTGAGGTAAGAACCTTTCCCTTGACCTGGTTGTACTTGCGCTCCTCATGATATGAGTATATCTTCCCTCTGATATGTGCATATTGAGTGGACTATATTGTGATGTACACCTAGTTGGATTTGATTTCATGTTTCCACTCATCACTACTTGTGACGTTAAATCCTCATACGAAGTTTCGTATACTTTACCTCCATTGCCCATACTAAAATTTTAAACCTATTACCGAATCCTCTACTACTTGATCTTGATGCTATTTATTTCCATAGTTTGATAGAGTTGGGGGGGTTAATATTGATTGACATTTATCTTTAATGAGTGTTGATTATTCCTTTAGGTCTGATAATTTCAAATGTCTTCATGATGGTTATTGACCTGTGATGTTTCATTGACCTTTGTATGATGGAATTGATATGTTATATTCATATTTTATGTTGATTCCAAAGAGTTTGATGATTATATGTGGCTGCAAGGTTTGGTGTTATATTGTATGTCTTCAATGAGTTTAATGTTGATTATTTTATGATTTCCTAACTCAAAATTTGCATCCTCTTGYTGACATGCTATGCTTAATATATTCACCTTTTGTACTTTTKCATGTGAATCTTAATCTTCTATTTCAAATTGGAACATGTAGTTTCAAGAAATTGATCTATAGCCACAGTGTTATCACTKAATAAAAAATAAACTCTCTTATAAATTGGATTGAAGGCATGGAATATACTATTTATAGTATTGTCAAGTCTTCTTCCGATAGTATGGTTGGTCTCATTATTTTGTTTTGCAGGAGCAGTTTTGCATAGCCACTTCATTGGCATGACCTCTCCAGCCTTAAGAGGAATGTCAGAGAATGTTTTGATCCTTTTCTGCAACCTTGACCATGATTCTTTCCAGGATTCTCCTTATTGGGAAGTGGATTATCTTGGCTTGTAGTTGTTTCAATATCTGAAGCCCCCAAGGCTATCAAATCCACCTTTCTCATAATCCTATCCCTAAACCTTTTCAGACTGACCTATATTGAGTCATTTTTTTTCTTACCTCTCACCAAAACCCAAGCATAAGGACCATTCATACTCTTTATTGTGAGTCCTTGTCATGCCATCGCATGATTCCTATTTTCTATCATTTGCATGCATGGTGGTCTGATCCAAGAACCTTTCCCTTGACCTGGTTTCACTTGTGCTCATCGCGATCGGAGTATATCCACCCTTTGATATGTGTATATTGAGTGGACTATCTTGTGATGTACTCTTGGTTGGAGTTGATGTCTTGTTTCCACTCATAACTACTTGTGATGTTAAATCGTCACAAAAAGTTTCATATACTTCACCTCCCTACCAAAAAATCCAACGACGATGCGAGATGTCCAAACCATACATGTTTTGTTGGAATATTAATTTAATAATAATAATGAAAAAGTGTGCAGAGGAGGGGTCAATCTAATGTTTTTATTTACCCATTGGAACCTTAGCTCATAGAGAGTGGGAGCTAGAAGGGATCGTCGACATCGTCATCAATGATTTTACAAAGCCTTACTACCTCTCCTACCAGTTACCCCGATGACGATATACTCAACCTTGATGACCACCTAATCTTGCATATATTCTCTTAAAATACTATTTTAATACACTCCCTTGAAGAACGTGCACCCCTTTTGAGATATTAAATAATATTATTTGTAAAGGCCATGCATTATAATATTATATGTTTAGAGTGTCCATGTTGTCGGGAGTGAGCTCATTGTAAGGAGGATTGAGAGATGGAGCATGGGTATAACTTTGATGAGGATGGATGGACTATGTCCATTCTGGTGGGGCAAGTGGGGGATATATTAAATTATGTGTCTTTTCTTTTCTTTTTACTTTTTATTTATTTATGTTTTTTCTCGTTTTATTTTTATTTGTTTTATTTAATATATTTCATTTAATTTAATTTATTTTTTTTCATTTTTATTGTTCATGGATAACTATTTTGTCATAGGTAAGATGAGTAAATCAACCTGAATGGGCCTAATGGTTACAAACATGTGTTTCCTCCTAGAGGTCACAGGTTCAGATCCATACAAGGGTAGGTAATTTTAGTAATTTTTATTTTTTACATTAATGTGAGTAATTAGTTTAGTTAATTTTAAATTTCTTTGTAGATTACGGGTAATTTTATTAACTTTGTTAATGATTGTAAATAATGTAGATTAATGTAAATAATTTTGCTATCTTTTTTTTTTTTTTTCAAAAGGAAACATTTTCTAAAATTATACTATGAGCCACAAGTCCCATGCCCTCCTAAGTTCTTATTCAAACTATTCATAAGGGATAAAGAATTTAAATTTCTAATTGTTGAAGTCTCTTATGCATGTGGGATTTCAATATCCCATGTTGATGATCAACGATCCAAGATTCATCTAGAGGCTTGATTGACAACTGCTAAATGATGATCTTTAAACAAGCATAACTTGGTCTACAAATGTTAGAATTGTGTCCATCATACCTCGTTGGAAAGGTATCGGATAGAGGAATGTAGTTGAATATGTATCCATACAAAAAAAGTGACATAGGATGTCATAAAATCTAGAAAAATGTAGACCACAGATTTGGGGGAAAAAATGACTATGTAAGCATCAAGAAGCCATATCCGAAGCTATGAGGGATGCAATCAGGCCTAGGATGGATCGATGGAAATATGAGAAAGATATTAACCTTATGGGATTGAAAATGTTAGAATATATTGCATGAAAATGGTCTAAAAGTGCAGAACACATAAGGAACTCGACTTTAATTGAAGATCAGACTATGCAAACTTCAAACAATCATATCTCAGGCCACACATAATGAAATCGGACCAAAAATAGCTCAACGGAAATATGAGAAAGAGGAGAAGAATATAAAAAACTATTAATTAGAATACTAAAGCTAAAAATATCTAGAATGACTCAATAAATACAAAAGACAACACCAACGAGGTGAGTGAATAATATTTTTTCGTAAATATCATTTGTAAGATGCCATAGGGAGAATGTAACCACTTAGGGGTATCTTCATAACCCATCTGTAACTCCCATATCTACATTTTTGAAAACGTACAAATAAATTGGGTTAAAACAAAATGAACAACCATGAGAGATGAAAGGTCTCTGTTGTTTTATAAAAGAGAGTTGGCTAAATGTAATGAAGGATGTTTCCCCTTTGTAATGAAAGACAATATTGTTACTTCCGAGTTAATAAAGCGAAAGAGGCATTCTGAAAATTTGTGGCTTTGGTGGATGTACATGATACATGAACTATTTTTGGTTCTGATGGTATCACCTTTCTCTATACTCATTCTTCTAGCTTCGTTGTCAGGATAGCTTAGAAATAGTTAGATTAGATTAGTTTTCTTTTAATTAGATTAGTATTAGGATTAATTATAACTATTTTGGGGGGAATCCATTGTCATTTCCCTTTTTCTTCTTTTAATTTTGAGGGACAACAAGGCCCATATACTCGTCGGAAACGTTACACCAAATGAGAGTAAGTATAATTACGACCTACCATCAGACATTCTCCTTTAACTTATTGATAGTCCATTTGGACTCATCAACACTTAGGGCCCAAGCGATATAAGAGAACCCCAAAACAAACCTGTGGTAGAAGTTGGTGACGCCCAATAATCTWTGGAGCTTGGTCAATGTATTTGGGGTCGACCAATCATAGATGGCTTGGATCTTGGTTGGATCCACATGCACACTTTTCTCATCCATGATATATCCAAAATATTGAATTATTTTCATGCCAAAGGAACACTTCTCCAAATTGGAATATAACATATGCTATCAAAGGGTGCCCAAGGCCTACTGAATATGCTTCAAATGTTCCTCATAGGTTTTTCTAAATATGAGGATGTCATCCACATATACAACCACAAAGGAGTTTATGAATGGTTTCAAAATATCATCCATCATACGCATGAATGTGGTCGGGGAATTAGTCAAGTTTAAAGGTATGACCAACCACTCGAAGAGACCTTATTTATAATTAAAGGATGTCTTCCATACATTAGTTTGATCAATCAACACCTAGTGCTAGGCTGAATTCATTTCAATTTTACTAAAACTTTTGGCTCCCTTGAGCTGACCGAGAAGATCATCAATCTAGGGTATTGGGTATTGGTTCTCGACGGTGTTCTTCTTCATGGTTTTGTAATCAATGAAAAGTCACCATTTCCCATCCTTATTTTGTACTAGAACAATTGATATCATGAAAGGTGAGGAGCTTGGTCCAATGTGTCCCTTTAGAATTAGTTCTTGGATCTGGTGTTTTATTTCTTCATTCTCCATAAACAAATTCATGTTTACAGGGTCGCTAGGTAGAGGAGAATTAGGTATAAAATCATTTGAGTTCTTTACCTGACAGTGGAAAGGCACCCCAGTAGGAAACCAAAGATTTATTTGTGCTCTTTTACTATCTTCTCCACCTGTTGTTGATGTGCAGAGAGACCTCGTGTAGAGGTTTTGGTGTTGCAGTGACCTTCCATTCACCTTCCAAGTGGACCATAAAGTGGAAAAATATATAGTTATAAGACACCACCTTTATGCACTACTTCATAGAGATCAAAGAGATAGAAATATTTGGGACTACCTTTGGTACCATTTAGAGTTGAACTTCCAAAGTAACAATGACTCTACGGGGCCTAGATTCATAAATAACATGATGCTTCCACATATATGGTTTTTCTAAAAGAACATCACAAAATTTAAGGGGGGAAACATCACAAAATACCTTAGATTTGAACGGTTTGATGTCGTAGTGCAGGAAACATTTTTGGCTGACACAAATTTCTTGTCCCTAGAAAATGAAATTGATGGTGTATGGATGAGGATGTGGCATCATTGTTAGGTTCAACCTCTTTATGACCTCCGTATATATTAGTTTCATATGGCTACCAGTGTCAACAATGAAATGGAGGGGGGTCCCCTTCACTGACATATGTCAGTGGTAGAGGTGCTCCCCTTCTTTAGGATCCTTTAGTTCCTCTAGCTAGAATTTTGCACTAGTGATGGTGACACTAGGTCCTACATCAATGATATATGTTTTCCATTATCTAGTTCTGAATCAGAGTCTGAGTTGCCACCCGAATCTGAGGATTTATTCTCATCCAATAATGATTATTTGGAGCAACATTCATCAATGTTGTGCCAAGTTATTTTGTGGAAGTTACACCACTTTCCAGTGTCCTTCTTCCACTTCGCATTACCCTTCTTTTCTTGTGTCGTGGAATAGTTTTCCTCAGGATGTCCATCCTTTCTTATCATTTTTTTTGGAGCTAGGGCCACCTTTATCGTCCTTCTTCTACGATGGGTTTGAAGAAATGAAATATCGCTTATTCTTTTTCTTGATCATGACAAAATATCGGTAAGTGGATCATAGTGACGATATGTCCAAGAACTCCATATTTGTTTGGATGTAGCTATGTAGGCCACTGCAGTACTTCATAACCAGGTACTTCTTGGAGTCCTTAATACCCAGCTTTGTGTGCAAGGTATGGAAGATGTTGGTGTACTCCAACACCATTTGGTCTCTCTCATGACCCAAAGATGTCCATCTTTTGTACTGGTCATCATATTTTGCAATAGGGTAGCATTGATCCTTGATGGAATAAACAAAAGTGTCCCAAGTGGGTCTTGGGAAAAAAATTGTAGACTCATCTTCGACATGTTTTTCATAGTAATTCTCCCACCAATATATGATATGGGGAAAGGATTTGAGGAGTGCAAAGGTGATTTTTTCACTATTGGAAAATTTTTGGACAAATAAATAATCCTCTACCAAACTTAACCATTTTTCCAAAGCTTCAACTTCTATTTGGCCTTCAAATAAAGGAAAATCAAAGTTGACTTGTACCTTAAAGGGAATCACACCTCCGAAGCGACTACTGGTTGAAGGTGCCTCCATTTTTGTTGGTAACTGTCAAAGGATTTAGGTGAAATTATCCATCATCTTGTTCCTCTATCACATGAGGTATTTCTCTAGCAACAATTTGATAGGATCTCCTACTTTGTCGTCTCTCTTTTCTTCCATTGTAGACTTGATACTGAGAGGGGGGGGTTGAATCAGTATGAGCACTTCTTACGACTATTAATCACAATATATATAAACTTCAACTTTATCAATAGTATTCAATAGTTTTTCACTTATGCATTTAGTATATCATTAAATCATAAACAATATCATTCATCAATGCATAATAAACAACCATAAATACACAACACACCATATTTTACGTGGAAAGACAAACGAGAGAAAACCACATAGCACTTACTTATATATATCAAGATTACATCATAGGAAGAACCAACTTGCAAGTTCTCCAACATTAACTAGAAAGAGGATATAACCCCCTATTTATAGGTCCCAACATGAAAGAAGCTACAAATCCATGAATTATCCAGCTACAAATGCAAGGAGGGTATGACCCCTTTATTTACAGGCTCCAACCTGAAGGAATCTCCAACTCCCTGAATTCTCTAGCTACAACTAGACGGATCCAACGACCCCCTGATTTATATGATCAATCCTAAAGGAATATCCAACTCCCTATGTTCTCCGGTACAAACTGGAAGGAGTGTGCAATATCATTTCCTTTCCCCATCCCGTCTCTCTGAAATATATAGACTCAAATTATCACTACCACTGATGAACTTGTAACTACCACTATCATCAACCAACCTGTCACTATCACTGTCACTCTATCACATCAACTTGTACCTGATGATCAACCAATCATCCAACCTGTCACTGTTCATGTCACTATCTCTATTATTGTACCTGTCATTCATATACTATTATCAACCAACTATAACCAGATCCACTCACATGGATACCAAAAACATCACCATACCATGTACATCAACCATGTACCAGAAATTGTACCATATCATGTACCTCAACCATGTACCAAAACCTATACCATATCATGTACATCAACCATGTACCACAATCTATACCATATCATGCATCAAACATGTACCAAACCTGCACCATATCCTGCATCAACCATGTACCAAAACCTGTACCATACCATGTACCTCAACCATGTACCAAACATGCACAATATCATGCATCAACCATGTACCAAAACTTGTACCATACCATGTACCTCAACCATGTACCAACACCTGTACCATACCATTTACCTTAAACATGTATATCAACCATGTACCATAACTTGTACCATACCATATACAAGAACTAATGAACCATAACATCACCAAGATGTGTCTCGATATCACCAATCATGTACCATAAGATATGGAAAGTGTAGGTATCATAACATTAATGATGAACATCCAACCATATACCTCAATCGTATACCAGAACCATGCACCATGTACCAATCATCAACTATGTACCAAATGTTATGCCTCAACCAAGCACCAAATAATGTGGCTCATGCATATTCCACCATATACCAAGTGTATACCTCAATCATGTACCAACGTCACAAATATGTGCTTATATACTAAACCATATACAAAGGTACCATAACATCACTTAACCATGTATATGTACCCAAGATATGCCTCAACATGTGCAACATCCATAAACCATGTACCAAGAGGTACCATCAAACATGTATATCACTCATGATATTCCTCAACATATATATTATACAATAAATCATATCCCAAGTATCGAACATGTGCCTCAAGGAATTTACAAAAACATAGCATGCATGTACCTCAAACATGTCACTAACCTCATCGAAAGTGCCTCAAACATGCATAAAACATAGCATGCATGTACCTCAAACATGTGTCATAACCTCATCAAGAAGTGCCTCAAACATGCATCAATATAAACAAGAAATGTATCTCATACATGTACCAGAAATATGCCTCACACCATGCAAATAAGATGTGCCTCATACATATACCAATGTCTCAAAAAGTTACCAAATACATTCCTCAAGCATGTGCCAAACCTTCCAATATGCAAGCCTCAAAACACATAGTATAACATACCTTTAAACTCATAGTTGACTTGGTGCACAAGATTTTAGACTAGTAACTCTTCCTCGGCCTCAACAACCTAATACTAGCATCCTCCACAAATTTTTGTTAGCCTCGTGGAACTAAGAGAAATCAACTAGTGGGGCCTCGCGGGATGAGGGTCGTGCAACCCGCAAGGGTGCCTTGCGGGACACACATAGTCTAACATGTGGGGGTCATCCAAACTAGGGTTTCTTCGAAACCCTCACTCTCCTCTGAAATCCCCAAAATTTCTCCTTCACACTTCCTTCGTTGCCTCAAACTTGCTACCTCATATTCTCCAAATAGATCAAGTTTGCTCACATAGAATATATTCAATAAATTTGTGTATGTGAGAATGAGAGTCTTCTTGAAGTGTATTTATACCTTTTCTAATTAACTTCTCTCCTTAACTTTAGGACTTCTTGTTACAACCACTTTACCCTTTAATTAATGACTTGTAATTGTTTAGGGGATTCTTAACCATTCTTCACAGCTTCCAACTTCATGACCTCATAACTCCTCAATTGTGAGGAATTATGTGATGTACCTCCTACCGTTGTAAACCATATGACAAGGACTACCCATCTGTGAGTGTATTACCTACATTTACATTGTCCTTCATGTCCTTATTCCTCAACCAAGTTTGGGATTCATGACCACACCTCTGTGGATTCTTGTAGACTTCTTCAAATGAACCCACCACATGATTTGACATCAATGACAACCACATCTGTTAACATCAATGAAAACCAACTATCTAACAACAACAATGAAAACCAACTATCCAACACCATGGGAGGCTACTTGGGCATGTGGGAGTGTTCTTCCCAAAGTTCAACTAGTTCAAAATCCATCTCTCGGTAGCCCAACTTCATTGGGGGCATGCATAGAGAAACAACAAAGAGAATATTTGTTTAATACCACTAATATGGATTATATTGAGAATGAAATGAAGGAAACGATATAACAAATATATAACAAGGAAATACACAGAGGTATTATAGGGAACACAATAAAACTCAGATTCTATTAATGACTGTTTAGAATACAAAAGAGTGTAAAAATGCAAAGCACACAAGCTAGTTAGAATGGTGGTAGCTTATCTATGAAGAGAGAAAGGTGTCAACTACTCTCATTCAAAAAAAAATGGTTACAATGAGGCAAAAAAAGGCCTTCTAACATAAATCATCAATGATAAAGCACTAAACATCCAAAACCCTAACTTCAGAAGATGAAACACCAAAAGGTTTGTGGGCCCCGATGTGGTTAGTTGATATGCCAACTTCCTAAGGGTGAAACTTTTGCATACAATATCCATTTTGGGTTCTCGGTACTTGTTAAAAATGGTCTAGCCGAGGATTACACATTTTGTTCTGGATAGAGTCTACCATTACCTACATATAAGGCACTCCCATGCCAAAACAATTTTTCTTAGGGCCTCAAAACAACCATGGAAGTTTGGGACTTGAAAACTCGTATAAAAATTGCCAAGATGTGGAACCATTATGAATTAGTGGAACATGTGGTTGGCCACCACTATCCACCTAGATCAACATGTCTATACAAAAAATACACGAATATAGAAACTTACATGTACAAGTCAACCACTAAAAAAAATAAAATTAAGAATTGTTGTAAAAGCTTATGTGAACTTGTTCAAGAACATGCACATTTATACCATAGTTAGGATAAGTGCACAGTCAATGAAATTATTAAAAAGGATGAGTGCACAATCAATGAAACATATAATGGAAAGTGATATATAGTTACAAATCCTAACTATTACAATGCATCTACAACTCTATGTCATTAGCTACTATCCAAGTGTAAAATATACATGGATAAGTATAATCCCTCTAATGATTTCAGTGATTCTAAAATTAATACCTAAACATAGATAAGGAAGTTATCCATGTTTGTAGAAAATATCCCTAATAAATCCAAGATCATTTAGTTTTATGGAAGTGCAATTATCTCGATGGTGTCTACATAAACTAAAGTTACATAATGAGACAAAATAATGGAAGTTGAAAAGATTTTGTGGTGTGTATTCATGCAATGATACCTGAACTATGGTAGCTCTTATGCCAATCTAGAGAGGTATTCCATAATTTTCACATGGAGAATGATGATTTGAGTACTCGTTATACTTGAACTATTAGTTAATGGCATATGTTTGCTACTAAGATGAAGTTGATGAAACCAATGATTCAAAAATTTGTTTTTCAAAGTATCATGAGGATTTCCCTAGAATAATGGTTAAGGATGAAACTAAACAACATATTAAATATTTGGAAATTCCATAGAGTATTTTTTACCACATGGTATCTTGAATAATAAGGTGATAAATGTGAAGTTGGAGACAATGTGCTCATCAGAAATAATTAATGGAAATTAGGTGTTAAAGGGTGCATATTTCCCAGTTTTAATCCATGTAAAATAAGAGAATAATCATGTTTCCATTGTTTATAAGTTTAATTGTGAGGTTTAGAGCCAATTATAGAAATGGCTAGCTATTCCTAGAGAGAAGGAGAAACATGTTCATAATTTTATAATGGATAAACAACTATAAGCTAGTCATAATAATGTTGAGTCCAAATGATAGTAAGAATTATGTATCTCTCTCTAGGGAGATAATATCTAATTATTGGTGAAGTGTACCACTTATACGATTATTCCTAGCTCGAATATCTCATGATATTGTTTGAATTGGAAATATTGCCACTTGAGCTTGTGAGAGGATTTGATATATTCGTAAATTTGATTTTGAAACATGGATATAATCCTTAACCAATTCAATCCTTTGAGATGCCACACTCAAAGAAGAGAATATATCCATAGAAACATACTCATGTCTCTTCCATGGGATCATGGTATCTATTAGTACAAGGTGTGTGAGATAGATAGGAGAATTCTTATGGAATGGTGTCTAAATACAACATTTAGAGAATCTTGTCCAACTGTATTTATTTCACTGAAAAAAATAAACATGTTATGGATTCCCTCTACATAATATCATAGAAATAAATAACGCATTGTGGGAGGAGGTGGGTCATATTGCCAGTGTATTTTGTAGAACTTTACAAATATGCCATGATAGAGATGGAATTCGACATGATGCAAACAAAAATTGTTTCTCATTGTGTTGGGCCTAATATACCATGGTTTCAATTGATCAACCATTCTAATGGTAATATTGAAATCAAGGTTTCTTTTTTTAAACTCCTCAAATAGCTCTGCTTTCATCACCTCCTTAATGTGCTTCCAATGTTCCTTGTACAAGCCTCTAGATAAGCATCACCATATAATAATGATTTCAATATGGTATAACATGGAAACAAGCTTCCAAAAACTCTACCACATTCTCTCTAATGTGTTGCATAGGTCTATCTCAATAGGTTTTCTTGCAAATAAGATCCCATCAACAAGCTTCATCATTTTTTTCTACATGGACCACAAAGTTAGTATGCCTTTGCAATGTTTTTTCTTGAAACATGGAAAATGTTTGACATTACTATCACTATTTGACTTCTTGAAGTCCCTAGTGCAATAACAACACTTGTATTTTCCCTCCAAATAACTTAGTTATTTATTTTTCTCGATATATCGAATGAAGATAATGCTTTTGATACATTTCCTGATAACTTCTCAAGTGATTTTCCATGTTTAGTTTCTTGAAAACCCAACAACTTTGTTGCATGTTTTAATTTTGTGCATTTATCAATCCATGTAGGATATAATATCATTTAATCACTTATTTTTTTTATCAAAAACAACTTAATTATGTAACTAACATGTTCTCTAACTATACGATCAAGACTCAAGTCCCCAAATTCTTCTCTTGTTTTCATCAAAACTCTCTGAAACTTTTCACCCCATTTAAAACAATCATAAATTCCAACTATTCTTGAAACTAGAAAGGGGATAGGGTCATGCAATGGCTGGTTAGACTCTATCCCTACATAGTCCAACCAATCTTGTACATGTGTTTCATAAAAATAATGTACTAAAATATAAGAATTGTTATCTCAACTATATTGACTACAATATAAATAAAAAAATATGAGTATAATTACAAATATTTTGCTAAATTAAATGCCCTAAACACTCTTTTGTTAGATGCACCTAAGGTTGGAAAATGGGTTGACCAACATTTTCTTCTACTTGTTCTCTTAATTCTTCTCATCTTTGTCTCATCCTCTCTCTCTACTTTCTCATAACCCATCAATGATCATATTTCATTTTCTAGTTTTCCATATTCCCTATATTGATCATTGATTTATGTAGATTAATATTATATTTTCTATACTTTTCTTTTTTTTCTAATATTTTCACAATGGCAACAATACAACCATTTATGAGTTCACTTAAATGTGTCTTCTTTTATATTTTTATTTATGTGAATATTCATTATTTTTATTATTACAACAATACTTTGAATGAGCTATATATCTTAATCAATCTATTTTATTAACTAAGAAAACCCATGATTGAGGGTTTAATAAACCCTCAATAAAACTATATTTTCTTGATCATGCATTTAAAATCCATGAGTCTTGCCCCCTTTTTCCAGGATTTTTCATAGTTGTAATTTCTAGGGTAAACCTCTTCATCTCTTCCATCTTAAGTGGTAAACATGATGGTAGTCGATTCACCATGGAATCCTTTAACTAATGATGTATAATTTCCACACAATTGGTTTCATATGTTGTTTATAATTTATTTTATTCTAAAACTTATATTCTCATTTTTTCACAGTTATGAAGGTTCCAAAAAAAAAAATCAACATAAATTTTCAATAACAAACCGATAATTAAATCAAATTTTACACATTAAATAACATTAATATTTTTTTGAAAATTAAAAAAATAACACAATTCCATAAAACTTTTCTTCACTATGCTTCAAAATTCACAAGAGGCATATATGATTTTTAAAGACTTGAATTTTAAAAATATGTAAAATTCAATACTACCACCATATTTGACTTAAAAGTGGAAATATCATCATGGATTTATCCCTTTTTTATAAAAATCAAACACTTTTATTTTCAATTTTCTAGCTTATATCATTAGCTACTAATTTAGAGATATTTTTCTCATGTGATATCAGAATTATATGATTATAGTGAGATACCAAACTAGATTTTGAGATGATTCTACACTTTTAACATGTTTTTATAATTCATCCATTTTATCCTTAAAAATTACAATAAAATAGTTCGTTTTTCATTTCTATGTTAAGCATACTTTACCATTCGATGTCAGAATGATGTGATTCAAATTGGATTTTAAAAGAGATTCGGATATTATCCTCCTATAAACATATTTTCATCATTCATTTTCTACTTTGAAATTTCTATAAAATTATGATCATGTTTTGATGATATATTTCTTATTTGATATCAAAATTATGTTATTCTAATAGGATCCAAGAGTAGAGTTAGAGATATTTGTATCATATATACATGTTTGTACAATTTTCCCATTTGGTCATTCAAAACACAATAAAACATACTAGTTATTATTTAATTTTGTTTTTCTTTTATCGAATGTATGGTATAAATTTATAAAATGAATGTGTGTATAAATTTATAAAATGGTTTTTAAGGGTTTTTTTTTTTTAATTCTTTTAGCCTATGATAGCTACACTAAATTTGATTTAGGAGTGAATACGAAGAAGTTTACCATATGTGTAGAGTATCATTACCGAATTAAATATCTAGAATAACCTTTTCCACTACCTTTCTAACCTTTGAAGTTGACCAGAAAGGAAAAGAAGAAACTCCATACATAGAAAGGGGTTAATAAGGCCTTTAAATTCATAATGAAACATCACACACATCTATTGNGTATTCCTCAGCATTATGGTCCACACTTATGTTGGAGTTACTTCACACACACCTAGGATTTATTTTTCCTAAGGTTTTTATTTTTTTATTAATCATAATTAGTCATTATCCAGTCTCCTATATTTTAGGAGAGAATATTCCACCTGGAGAATATTCTCTTTCAGTTCACACTTAAGTTTGACAAGTTGAGTTGAGTTTAGATGTTGCATTGGGATCATCACCATGAAACATTGGGATCATCACCATGCTAATTCAACCTTGCCTTGGTATTAGCACCAAAGTGGTGCATTAGTCTTGATTCCTTGAGTTAACTCCTCACTACTTTTTGTTCAGTCAGTTAACTAAAGACTAGTTGACTAGTTAACTCAACTAGGTGGCAGTTCACTCTCGTAACTGCCTTAGAGACTAGAATAGGTGGCAGTTCACTCCCGTAACTGTTGGTGTGTGTCCAGATCACTCTAGACCACCACTATGGCAACTTGGTTCACCTCAAGTCGAACTCATTGAGTTATACAGAGTATATCATGTGTAAATTATTCGTTATTCATAACAGTTAATGAGAATTCTTTCCATTCTTTCTCTCCTTCTTCTTCTTTTTCCAATTCTCTCTGCAAATGTGTGTATCATTGTTTAGCTAGATCTATTATGTACAGGTCAACACATTTACAACTTATCCATGGGACTCTAGTATATGGTTGTACATCAAGCGTTGAGGAAAACACTTTCATAAGGGGGATGGAATGTTAGGTAGCTAGAGTGGTAGTAGTGGGGGGGCAGAAGGCCCATAGTAATAATAGTGGAGGCCATTCAATGTAAGGTGGACTAGGTCC
>SNQJ01S0157450.1:27915-50250 GCA_010110895.2 Picea sitchensis
AGAAGACAAACTTCTCCATATGAGAGATGACCTTCCTGCATTGCTTAGCAGAGATCAATGAAATAGCACTAGGTGGGATAGCCTTGGGTATCCTGTACAATTTCATGTTCAAAGTAATAATAACACTATGAGGCCTAGACTTAAATACAACATGATTTTTCCATAAATAAGGTTGGCCCAAAATAAAATCACAAACTTTGAGAGGAGCAACATCACACAATACCTCATCTTTGAAGGGCTTGATGTCGTACGACAGTCGACACTATTGGCTGATGCGGAGATCTCTTCCTTGGCAGAGCCATCCAATGGTGTAGGGTTGTGGGTACAGCTTTGTTGGCAGGGTCAGCCGCTTGACGACCTCTGCTAAGATGAGGTTCTTATGGCTACCACTATCAACGATGAAGTGCAGTGGGGTGCCTTTTACCCACATCTGTGAATGGAAGAGGCACTCTGCTTCTTCTGGCTCGTCTGGTTCACCATGCTGGAGCTTGGTGGTAGCAATGGTGGCACTGGGTTCCACGTCAATGATTTGTCTTCCCCTTTCTGGTTCTGACTCAGATTCAGAACCCGCATCTGATTCAGAGGATTTCACTTTGGCCACCAATGTCTTCTTTGAGCGAAAGTCAGTAGTGTTATTCCAAGGGATTTTATGGAAGTCGCACCACTTCTTGGTATATTTCTTTGTCTTTCCAATGTCCTTCTTTGCTTGCGGCTTGGACTGGTTGTCCTGATACTGTCCATCTTTTCCCTGTCCTTTGTTTTGTGGGTTGGGGCCGCCCTTTCTTGGCTTTTTTTATGAGGGGTTTCCCAACCCAAATTGTCACGTATTTTGTTTGAGCTTCTGCTCGATTTTGACGGCATATTGGTAGGCTGCGCCCAAGGATGAGATGTCCAAAAATTCCCTTTCGGTCTAGATGTATCTATGCAGAGAACTGTGATACTTGAGCACCATATGTCTCTCCAAATCTTTGATACCCAGCTTGGTGCGGAAGGTATGGAAGATATTTATGAAATCTGGCACTACTTGGTCTCTTTCTTGCCACAGTGTGGTCCATTTGGTATACAAGTTGTCATAACTTCTGACAGGGTAGTATTTTTCCTTAATAGCATCACTGAAGGATTCCCAGGTGGTCATGACTGTAAATAATGAGGGTTCCTCTGTTTCCTTTTTCTCACAGAAAGTTTCCCACCAATATTTGACATCGGGAACAACTTTGAGGAGTGCAAAAGTAATCTTTTCTCTATTCAAAAAATTATGGACAGAGAAATACCCTTCTAGTAGATTCAAACACTTGTCTACAACATCTGTGTCTATCTGACCTTCAAATATAGGAATATCAATTTTTATTTGTACCTTGAAGGGGGCGGTGCCTCCTCTCTAATAAGATGTGTCGCTTGTTGGTAGTCGTCGAAGGATTTGCATGAAATTATCCATCATCTCGTTCCTTTGTTGCATGAGGGATTCCTCAATCAACAGTTTGAAAGGATCTCTTGTCTCATCATCTTTATTTTCTCCTTCCATGAGAGGTCACTTAGGTGTGTGAGAGATTTTGTCCTCAAGAGAAACAAGCTCGAGACCCAAATATTTGTACTCCGACCTCGTTGCAGACATGCATTAAGAAGACAAGGAGGATACCGCTCTGATACCACTGATCTAGATTTTATGAGCATAACAAAATGACTACAGATTATTACCAGATGCTTAACATAGAATAACAAAGATACAATAAAATTGGTTTTCTATTCAATAAGGAAATAAGCTGAAACTGTAAAATGCAACAGAAAACAAGCTTGCTGGAATGGTAGCGGCTTATCTCTGAAAAGAGATGTTACAACAGCGCTGATTCGAAATAAGATGATTACAATGAGGCTCTCAAGGCCTTTTTACAATAAACAGGAGTTTCAAAAACCCTAAACATCCAAAAACCTAACCCTAGGAGATGAAGCGCCAAAAGTTATGTAGGCCCCGTTTGGGTAAGTTAGTACATCAACTTCCCGGGGTCGTAACTTTTGCATATGATCTCCATTTTAGGCTTATGATAGCCCTTTGGAAAGATCTGTCCGAGGACTACAACATT
Source organism: Picea sitchensis (assembly GCA_010110895.2). NCBI lineage: Eukaryota > Viridiplantae > Streptophyta > Pinopsida > Pinales > Pinaceae > Picea > Picea sitchensis. Next base: position 29,994 of record SNQJ01S0157450.1, read on the forward strand.
TGCACAAAATTTCACAATGAAATTTTGCAACAACAACATACCCCAAAAAACGTCGTTTAGGGCCTCAAAACATTGTTTGATGTGTTGTGAATGCTTAGGGAATTCTTGGTATGGCTCTGATACCATGATATGGTTCAGTTTGGATGATTTGGTTGATGGAGTGAGCAGTACTCTTTGGATTCAGTAGTGACATGATTGCTACGGTATAATATTTATTTATACATGTTTAAGATAGCATTCATATTGATTTATTGTGAAGCATGAGCAAGATATTGGAGAGCTTGGAGATGTTGTGAATGGCTAGTGGTCAAATTGGACAGTCAGAGATAGAAGAGAATGATATATTGATTGTAGAGAATCTGAGTTGATCTTGAAGGACAAATCCTAACAGCTCAGAAGGTATACGTAGGTTGTTGTATACACTGGCCATGTGCATACACGGGCTGTAGTGAGCTAGGGTGCATACACACACTGGCTGCACTACACACGCTGGTGGATTACGGAAGTCGAAGCGGTATGGATCCAAACCACCCTCAACAACTTCTGCAATCACATGATTATATAACGTCAGGTCACAATGTCACTCCAGGAGTTCAACCATCCTGTATATGTACATAATTTTCAATCAAAAACTCCCGAACGCTGAAGAGTCGGAGTAACGAAGTCTTGAAATGATGAAGGTTAAAGTTAATCTCAGATTAATAAGTGATTAGTTCGAGTTAATGACTCCGGGAGAAAGTCACTCAGGGAGATTTTCACGTTGCACATCCAGTCATATCCAGTAGCCTCAAACAACATGCATGCATGCTAGGGCTCAATGTAGAACTCAATTATGTCACTCCTAGTCATTCTCTGTCATTTTCAGTTCATTCCAGTGTGTGCATCAGCCCAGTCTCATTGCCAATAGTAGTTTTCAGTTGTTTAATTGCAAGATTCTTTTAGATTAAGCTAATGAGTGTTCTTCTATGTGTGATAAGAACCACTCTTTTTTGTTAATTCAAGTTCAGATTATTCATTAACATACTCTAGAAGTGTGTTTTAATTAGGTTAATAAGTTGTTTAATGACAGATGTGGTAGAGTTAAGCCCCAATTCCACACTAGTCGAGGGCCTTTGCATTTCTGATAAATATGCAGTTTTTGTATGCTTTCAAGGGGGAGGGGAGTTTTTGGGAGAAAGATATCAATACAACAACTGGTTGGACCCATTTTTTCACATGGACTAAATCTCCCTACCTGGTGAACATACTTTTGATGACAGGTTTTTTGTCCAAATCTTCATATGTTTTTTATCTTATCTTGAATGTCGTTTTTTATCTGTGCGAAGTACATTTCATTTCCTTCAGCTATTGTATAACTTATCTTTACTAATATGCAACCTGTAAAACAACTAATTCTTTGGTGAAGACTTTCTTTTATTGCAACATGTGGGAGAAATTGTGTTTTTGATACATGTTTAATGTCTTGAAATGATATTTTAAGTATTAAAATTCTTGCAACAAATTATTCATTGAGTGGTGTGTTGTTTCCCTTTGTGTTTTTTATTATTTCACTTGTTTGTCATTAGTGTGCCAACATCCAAGGAGGAAACTCATCCTTATCATTTTTTCGACCCAATCGTGATCTTGTATTAGTAAAACCAACCCTCTAACTGACCCACAAATAAAGAATAATCATTCCAAAACTTGAGGTGGCCTAGATTTTCCCTTTAGCAGTCAGGTGAAGACTTTAGTACCAACACTACATATAAATATCTTCCTCCAAATCCCCATGGAGAAACATTGTTTTTACATATAACTATTCAAGATGCAAATATTCTACTACCAAAAGACTAAAAATATTCCTAATTGAAGTCATTTTAACAACAGGAGAAAATATTTCATGAAAATCTACACCTTTCTTCTGTGCAAACCCATTTACAATATGTCTATGCTTGTAGGTATCTTTTTCCCTCCATATTCTTCCTTCAACCTGCAAACCCATTTATTTTGCAATGTTGTTTTCCCGGAAGGAAACTGAACCAAGTCCCAAGTCTGGTTATTTACCAAGGAATCCATTTCCTCTTTCATTCCTTTCTCCCACTTCTTTTGAGTGTCTATCTGCATTACCTCTTCATAAATTTCTAGTTCACTAGAGTTAGTAAACAATAAATAATACAATGAAGGAGAGTATCACTCAGAGGGCCTACTTAACTTGGTATATCTTCTAACAACACTTGCAGGATTTTGAGGTACCTTCTGCTCCTATTGTTGTACATTTTGATTTTCTGGTACCTTTGGAATTTATTTTCCAGTGATCTCATCAAACACTATTTATTATGTGTTTTCCTTTTCTTGTTTCTTTCCCTGCAACTGATCCTTATACATGAAATTCTCATTGAATATTACATCTCTACTCCTAATTATTTTGTTATTTTTATAATCCCATAATCGATAACCAAAATCATTAACACTATATCCAATAAAGGAACAGTTCTTATATTTTTCCTCAAGCTTTGTTCTATTTTCTTTATTGGACAAATGTCTCACAACCAAAAGTCTTCAGAAATGAATAGTTTACATTTTTACCTTTCCATGCCTCCTCTAGAATTCCCCCATCCAAAGATATTTAAGGTCCTATGTTTATTAAGTAAATGATAGTATCTACAACATTTTCCCATAAATGTAAGGGAAACCCAACATATAATCTCATGCTCCTTGCATGTTCCATGATTTTCCTACTGATCCTTCCCGACACACCATTTTCTTGTGGTATTCTTGGAACTGTCTTCTCTCAACGAATACCATGGTATGAATAATAATAATCAAACTCCTTATTGCAATATTCACCTCTATTTTCTGATCTGAGACACTTCAACCTCTTTCCTATATCATTCTCCACCAAATATTTCCATTTCTTAAAAGTCTCAAAAACACCATATTTTTTTCGAATGTAATAAACCCAAGTTTTTCTAGTTGCATCATCAATAAAATTAACATAATAATGAGATCCACCAAGAGGTGATACCTGAGTTGGTCCCCATACATTTGTATGCACAAGCTCCAACTTTTCACTCTTCTTTTCTTCTTTGACTCTAAGAAATATGACTCTCTTCTATTTTCCATAAACACAATGCTCATAGAAATCCAAATCAACATTTTTACGATCTAGCAACAAATTCCTTTTGTGAAGTATATGCATCCCATTCTCACTCATGTGTCCAATTCGATGATGCCATAGTGTTGTATCCACTTCTATAGAAGCTAACGAGATAGAAGAGTCAGTTTTACTAGTACATAAATACAATGTACATACCTTCTCTCCTTTTTCTATCACCAGTGATCCTTTGGTGACCTTCCATGCCTTATCTATAAATGTAGATATACCACATTCACTTGCCAACTACCATGCTGAAATTTGATTTTTTCTCAAATTTGGAACATGTCTCACCTCTTTTAGCAACCATTCGTTTCCATTATTTTTCTTTATTTGTACCTTTCCCATTCCAACAATTTTACATGGTGCATCATCACCCAAATCAACCTGTCAAAAATCACCTTGAACACAATATTGGAAATATTTCCTATGGGGTGTGGCATGAAATTAAGCCCCTAAATCTACTACCCAAGATTCAATAATGTTATCTAAAGAAATAATTGTTGGCACTATGCGTGGTTTTAAGACCCTAGGTTTGATTTCTCTTTGACCAACAAAACCCTACAAACACCAACCCTTTCGGCATCACCTGCATGTATAGGTGAAGTCTCACCCTTGGTATCTATTGGGACTACAAGAACCGGGTTTCTATAGTAGTGAGGGAATGGGAGGTGACCATTCTATCCATTCTTACTCATTCGTTCCGTGCATGTAATTATGTCCTTGTTCTTTATTATCTACTTAGTGTGTTCATATTCGTATTACCATGATATTCTAGGTTACAACATAAACCTGTTACTTTAACAGTTGTATCACTTACACAATGATTATGCATAAGAAAAATCTAATCTAATATGCATCCAAACAAAATCCATGAACAATCATATAAAATACATTCAACACAAGGGTTAACATGGTTCACCCAACTCTGGGATGCATCCACAATGGTTGGCTTCTTTATTATCAATTTGGTAATTTCTTTAGGCTTGCGCACTACACTTACAAAGATATATCATGGTTATCTTTCCTTTCTCCTAGCTTGGATGCTCTATTGTGCAAGCCTCTCTCTCTCTCCCTTTGCATCATCTCATTAGAATTCAAACATAGATTCTTATCTTTAATAGAACATAACATAACCATAACAATAACTAGCAGAGAACCCAATAATGTGGAACCCTATTCTTCCAACCCATTACATTTTTATACATAAATTCTAGGGCTTAAAACCCTACTTTGTTCATCCCAAAACCCTATTACAGTGCATGACTACTCTAGTTAAATGGTTGTTCGAGTTAATTTCACCTTATTTTTCGTATGCATGCTTCTTTTTCACTCTGAATGTTGTTCTTCCTTCTTTTGCACATCCTTCTATTTTTATCACGTCGGGTTGTCATCCTCCCTTTTCTCCCACTTTCTTCTCTTTCTTTATTCTCTACTTTATTATTCTCTCTACTTTATTCCTTTTTCTGTGAGTTGTACTTCTTGATGCACCTCAACTGTGCACTCCTAAATATTCCTTCTTATTATGTGCACCTCTTATGTGAACTTATTCTATACTTAATATTTTTATCAAAATTGTATCCCAAAAATGTCTGTCCAATAGGCCCCCAACACTCACCTATGGCTTGTCCCGAGGCACTTAGGCCTATTGCAAGCTTCTCCTCTCTTGGATGAAATTTTGGGAGGATTCCTTAACTATGACAACTTCCTTTATTATTTCTTTCTCTGTTTCAAAAATCTCTTTGACCCCCTGCACAGTCAAGGCTATAAGTTATTTTTCTGCTTCATGGGATTCTTTCTTCACCTTTCCCTGTTCAGTGGCCAGTTCACTGATCACCCTTAATGCTTCTTCCTTTGTGCCAAAATGGGTGTCATATGTTCAGCTAGTGGAAGTGTGTTGATTTTCTATGAATATTATTGGGCCTTTCCATGTGCTTCTCTTAATTTGGCCTCCACATCCTTCATCTCTAGATCTTCCACTAAGTCTGTCTAGATTTGTGCACTCTCCTCGCTGAGTTTTGCACATTCTTCTTCTATATTATTTATGTTGGCGACTATTTTCATCACCATCCTTTCTCTTTCTACTCGGGCTTCTGGTGACATGCTTGGCGTACTTTGCAACTATAGTTCCTCAATATTTGATCATAAGCCTTTGATGACTTCTCCAATCTTCAATACCTTCTCTTCCATAGTAGCTTCGAACTATTGAGACCTTTGGAATTTCCTTGTACAATTTCTGGATGACCTCTTGTGTATTTTGTGCCATACTCTCATCTTCATTCTTTTCCTTTTGCGCTTTCTTGACCATTTCCTTGRCCTCATTCTTTTCCTTATTTAATTCTTCCACTTTCCCTTCCACTGTGCTCTTTTGCTATAGAGAAGTTTTATATTGTTGTTGAAATTGAGCCTTTTCATCATGTACTTTGGTCAGTTCCTAGTGCGCTTCCTCTCCTYGAATCCCAATCTCATGCAAAATGCTCATTTGTAGTCTTTGCAATATGTGTGTTGGAAGYCATGACACCACAATGTTMAGATATTTAATCTCCTTCACTTGTTCATGTAATTCTATCGTTGGGAACTCAATAGCATCTGTCATAATTTGTAGTGTTTTGTGTCCAACTACTAGCTTAGTTAAGACTGGATGAGCAGTCTCTACTTTCTCCACCAGAATTGTAGACGTTCCTCCCTCTATCCTACACTCTTTAGTTATGGTGGCTACTTCTAGGAGTTGTTGCAGTGTTACCAACTAATCCTACACCTTTTGGTGTTCCTCTTCCTATTTCCTGGTCACTACCTCAATGACTTCCTCTGCAACATCCCGTACCTGGTAGATGATTCATTCCATTTCATCATTGGTCAAATTATAAATTGGGGGTTCCTTGTGTTCTTTGGCCTTGTTGCATGCACCTCCTAACGACTCCTTCCCCTTATGTTTTATTTTTTGTTATGTCTCAGGAATTTTCTATTGTTCCTATGTTGTTGATGGCTGAGTCACATCTCCTACACTATTATTTTGGTCATTCCCCTATCCCTCATTCATTTCTTCATTACTCTTATCCTATTCTTATTCATCTTCCAGGTGCCCCGTTTTCTCTGCTGGGATTTTCCACCCATCTTTCCTATCATTCACAATCAAGCATACATCCTATGTTGTCAGCCTATAGCTAGTTGGAAGCCACTATTATGTAGGGTCCTTCTTTGCTTGCGCGTACATGTGGTGCATGCCTACTTTGAAGTGTGAAATATCCTTGTAGGTTTCCACTGTCTCGACTGAAATGCACAGTGTATGTTTGATTAGATACCTGATATTTTCAAAGTATAAAAAAAATGTGACATTATTTTTTTGTTGCTTCCTTTTATTCGTCATATGCCGTAAGTAGGAATTATTATGCGATCATATTTCCTCCACTAGTTGTTCCCATGTGTTGGTAGTAGCCCGTTTCCTTTCATCCTACTGACGCAATCAAAATCAAAATCCATGCATAGTGAAATTATATACCCTTCTCCTAGGCCTCGATACAATCTTGTAAAAATTGGTTCACCAAGAAGGTGGACTAGTTCATTTGGACCCCTTCTGAGCACTTTTTTGTGGTTGCGATCACTGTAACCAACACTTACTACTTTCGGCGCTTGCACAACAATTTTCATGAAAACAATTTCATTTCAAATGAACACCGCTATCATTGATGTTCACGACATCCAATCCCATTTCCCCCCTGAAGGTGTGGATTTTTTCCTTCATTTATTATGAGAAGGCTCTCTCCCCTATCTTGTTGAACAAAAGGGTCATATCCTCTTCTTATTTTGGTATCCCTGTGATATGCACAATCAATGAAATATCAATTGAAATTGGTGGGTCGAGCCAAAATGTCCCTCCATGGATGGAGTTGAGCAGTGAATTAACACAGACATTGAATTCCATACTGCATCTCAAGTGTGGGACCTCAAAGAGTTTGAGTATTCCTAAATTCTCGAGTACTATTTCCCATGTATGTGTTTCCATCAATATCTCTCCTCTTCCTGGTATGATCCTAGTTCACAAATACTTTTCCTTGGATAGCTAAGAGAACTTATGCTTATCTGTGATATCATGATCCAAAAACTTGAGGGTGACCACCTTGCCGAGCATGTCTCTTTCGATACTTACACGAGGTGGGACTGTTGTTGTTGTTAGTGGGTATTTCTCATCAGCTGGTACTTTGACATGAGGCACATCATCTTTCCTTGGTGGAATATAATCCTCGTGGAATCTTTCCTGTGAATCCGAGGTCGAAGCTTCATGTACTTCTTGAAACTCTGGTGCTTCTGTTGATCGTTTTGATTTCCTTTGTGGCACTATTGATGGAGCTCCAAATTTTGACAGGGGAAGTTTTTTTGTGTGACAGGTTCCTTTACTTTTCTATGCCACTATTCTTTTGTAGCTATAGTTCAACTATGATTCACTCGGGTTCACTATGGTTTTCTCTAGTACACTCTTTCTTACATGCAACTCCTAGTCACAATGATTTACGCTTAACGACCTTCGATTGATTTTGTTCCTCCTTTCAAAATTTGCATGTCTCTTCACACCTTAAGTAAATTTTCCAATCCTCCAATGGGGTTGATGAGTGTTTAAGTAAATGTGGATTTATTACCAAATCCGTGGTGTGATTTTCCCCTCCTATTTCCAATCTGTCATGATTTTCGGTAGCTTTTCCTATTTAAGATTATATGGCGTATTTATGAACTTTCATTACCATATTATCACCATTATTTCCATGCTTTAATGCTTCCAAACAGTCTTGTCAGTTCCATATTGTGCAACTGTTCTTGCATTTGTATCTATTTTCTTCGTGATGCAGGAGCATCTCAAGCGAGCCAGCGCGGAGGCAAAGGACAGCTGGAAAAGCGCCCAACACAAATTTTGAAAATGTCTTAAAACATTAATGAAATCATCAAGTGGAGGCACACTTGTATAATGTAAATGGACCTTGAGAAATCCTCTCTCATCCTTAGTGGGTAGAAGGCATTTATGATAGTTAATGCAAGTAGGTAGAATTGAATTCCTAGATTAGATAGTTTTAGGAGCGGAGGGAAAATGGATACAGACACCCTCATTGTATTATTGTATGATAGGGAAGAATATTACCAATAGAAGAGCATACAGAGATGGAACAGAGAAACTGTGTTTGAAAAACACCCATGTACAGAGATTTGAGTTAATAGAAGAAGTCTTAATTCAGATTCATGGCGTTGTATTTGTTTCTTGTATGGGTATGCTAATTGGTATGTTCATGGTTTTACTCTTTCTATCATGCAATTGATTTTATGCTATGTATGAATGATTTCTTGTTGAATGTTTGAAATCTGAGAGGAAATGGTAAAGGAATGAGTTTCAATTATTTCTCTATCTCAGCAAGAGTTCCTACAAGGAGTGCAGTTGAATTGTCTACAAGGAGTGCGTTGACAAAGGTTTCAGAGGTTTGTCTCTGAAAGCTCAGATAAGGTATCTTTTGTTCTCATTCCCTCAAAAGTGCAGCTAGGCATAGGAGCCATGCAAGGTGTGCACAGTCCGAGTAGATTTTCCGGTTTGGTGACTTGAATGATTTGCTGAGAGACTGTTGTTGTAGGTGTGCACAAAGTTAAGGAAGTTCAACACTTGGAAGTGTTTGAAGGTCTTCCGCAAGGAGTGCGTGTAGGATTCTTCTTCAAGAATCAGAGTTGTAGAAATATCAGAAGGGATAGAGTCTCCACAGTCATCGAATGAAGCATAGGAAGTTTGTGCATTAGAATAGTGAGAAGGCGTTGCAAGTTGTGTTGCAGGCAGTTGAGTACCATGGGAAAATCACTTGGTAAAAATTTGCAGAAGTCCTTGTGAACGGAAGAGACGGACAATCGGAATTCTCTGTGGAGAATTCATGAAGTCATGTAAGACGTCAGATCTCGTGGAGGAGCAGGGGGGTTAAGGTGAGTATTCCCAAAGGTTTAATCTTAGGGGAGGCAGAACCATAGATTCAAGCCAACAGGGATCGTTGGATTTACACGTGGATTTCTATTTTGGGGTTTCGTAGATTCAAGTCCCCAAATCTTTGCAACAGGACTCGCAAAATCATGAAACGCGAAGTCCCGAAGGGAAGAAAGGATTTTGTGGGCCACAGAATCAACAGGGTGGACAGGTGGCACACTATCGACACGAAAGTCAAATTCCGTTAACCATTTCGGGGTTTCTTGGGGTGAAGTCCCGAAATCTTCGCATCAGGATTCGCGAAATCGTGAAGTCTGAAATCCCGATGGAATGAAGGGTTGTTGAAAATTCAACCTCGCGAGCGCGTCAAAGTTTCAGAAATTGGAGTTTCGGGGTCTAAAAAACAAGGTGCTTGACCACCAGATTCGAGAAATCACGAAGTCCGATCTCCCGAAGTATAAAGGGGGGAATTTCTCAAAGTTATTTGTGGGTGCAGATTTCATGAAAGGGAAATAGGAGAGCCATTGTTGAGAGCTCTTCGGGCTAGTAGAGGAGGAAAGATCCTTTGTACGTGTACTTCTGACCTGCAAGTTGGGAGGCGGCGTGCATCATTTTTGGTATCAGAGCCCAGAAAGGTTTCTTTGCTTTCTGTAGCAGGGAAAGGGAGAATTCACCATGCCGTCGAGGAGAAGAGACAAACAAACACCCAATCCAACAGAGAATAGGGAAATGATGAGAAGAAGGGGTAGGCAGATGCTTGATCCAACCATGGAGAGAGAGATGCATGACCTACGCGCCAGACTTGAAGACATGGAGACAGCACAAAGGCACACAATCGGTGTTGGGGATTTTAGTGATTTCGAAAGTGAAATTGAGGCTGAACATGAAGGGGGGGAAGTTGAAGCTAAAGATGCAGCAAATGAATGTTTGATTAGAGCTATTGCAAGAATGGGTACAAGAGAGAAAATGGACATTCTGGTTTATGAGGGAAATATGGATACAGAGGAGCTTCTAGACTGGATTAGAGCTCTGGACACATATTTTGACTATGAAGATGTCGAAGAGGAAAAGAAGGTCAAGCATATTGTCATGAGATTAAAGGGACATGCAATATTGTGGTGGGATGAAATACAAGTTGAAAGATGCTGCAAAGGCAAGCAGAAGATCAAGAGTTGGGATAGAATGATCGCGAAGATGAAGGCAAAATTCATCCCCAGGGATTATCAAATTACTTTGTTTCGAAGGATGCAGAACTTGAGGTAGAAGCTGATGGCATTGAAGGAATACATTGAATAATTCTACAGACTAAACATCAGGGTAGGTCATCGAGAAATTGATGATGAAAAGGTTTCCAGATACATGAATGGTCTGAGATACGACATTCAATATGAGATGAGCATGATAACCATCCGAACGGTGGAAGATGCTTATCAGATGGCTCTAAAGGCTGAGGCAAAAGTCATCCCAAAGGCAAATCAGTTGCCCAGGATAAAAATCAGAATCCCAAGGAGGACTGGAAGAAACCTCAGACTCAAACTGAGAGAGGTGAAACCTCACAGCGAGGACAATATGTTGAACAAAGAGGGTAGCAGACATAACAGAGAGGAGATTATGTTGATAATAATATTTTTCCTCGTACCAGAGGTAGAGGAAGAGGAAGAGGTGGAGTAATAACATGCTTCACATGTGGAAAGAATGGACACAAGTCTTATGAGTACAGATTTCCAAAATAACCATCAGGTACAGATTTCCATTACCAAGGATGGATGATCTGATGGATTGCTTGAGTGGAGCAAAGTATTTTTTGAAGATTGATTTGAAAAGCGGTTATCATCAAATCCGCATGAGAGAAGGTGACGAGTGGAAGACAACCTTCAAGACTAGTGAAGGGTTGTATGAATGGCTTGTTATGCCATTTGGCTTAACGAACGTGCCAAGTAATTTCATGAGGTTGATGAACGAGGTCCTGAAATTGTTCATCAGAAAATTTGTTATCGTATATCTTGATGATATACTAATTTTCAGCAAAACAGAGGTTGAACATCTGAAACATTTGGCTATAGTGATGCAGAGGTTACAGCAGGAGAAGCTGTTGATAAACATAAAAAATACCTCATTCATGATGATGGAGCTCATTTATTTGGGATTTGTTATTTCTGCAAATAAATTGAGAATGGATCCAGATAAGGTGGAGGTAATCAAGAATGGGCCATCACCAAAGAATATCTTTGAGGTGAGAAGTTTTCACGGATTGTCTATTTTCTACCGAAAGTTCATTAGAAATTTCAGTAGAATTAGTGCATCAATGATGGACACAGTGAAGAAGAGACATAAGTCTTTTCACTGGATAGAAGAGGTTGAGAAGAGTTTTAATCTGTTGAAGAGGAAGATCACGGAACAACCAACTTTGGTGTTCCCGGATTTCAAGAAGACATTTCAAGTGAAATTTGATGCAAGTGGATTTGCAATAGGGGCGGTCTTGATTCAAGAAGACAGGTCGATAGCATACTTCAGCGAGAAGTTGAATGAAGCGAAAGTGAAGTGCTCCACATATGATAAGGAATTTTATGTTATTATTCAGGCATTGAAAAAATGGAGACATTACTTGATCCCGAAGGAGTTTGTCTTATACAGTGACAATCATGCACTGCAGTTTGTGACTCAATAGGAAAAGTTGAATCAAAGACATGTAAAATGGGTTGAATACATGCAGAACTTTACTTTCGTAACTAAGCATATTTCTGGAACTGCTAACAAGGTTGTTGATGCTTTGAGCAGGAAATGTTTTCTGTTGCAGGAGTTCAGAGTTAAAACACTGGGTTTTGATGATCTCAGGGACATGTACAGAGATGATCCATATTTTAAAGAGGCGTATGAGGCAGCTGAGAATCCAATTCTCAGAGATAGAAGCCAATGGACAAAATACATGATCCAGGAAGGATTACTGTTTAAAGGTAATCAACTTTGTATTCCAAAATGCTCCATGAGTGAGAATTTGATAAAGGAGAAACAAAGTGGAGGATTGTTCGGGCACTTCGGTCATGACAAGACATTTGCAAAGTTGAATGAGTCATATTTCTGGCCGGGAATGCGATCAGAAGTTAAAATATTCATAGACAGATGCAAAATTTACCAGCATTCGAAGGGAAGAAGACAGAATGCAGGATTTTATCAACCATTACCCATACCTAAGAAGTCGTGGGATGCAGTCAGCATGGATTTCATATTGGGGTTGCCAAGAACACAAAGAGGGTTTGACTCAATCTTTGTGGTGGTGGATAGATTTTCCAATATGGAACACTTCATTCCATGTTAGAAGACCAGTGACGCAACTCACATTGTGAATTTGTTTTTCAAAGAAGTCATTTGACGTCACGGCTTGCCAAGGAGCATAGTTTTGGATCGAGACACTAAGTTTGTAGGACACTTCTGGAGGACCTTATGGAAGAAGTTGGGGACTAACTTATCGTTTAGTTCGTATTATCATCCTCATATGGATGGACAGATAGAAGTGGTGAACAGAAGTTTGGGAGACTTGCTGAGAATCCTGGTGACAGAACACCACAACCAATGGGACAACATATTACCATAGACAAAGTTTTCTTATAATGACTTAGTTAACAGAAGAAAAGGGTAGATTCCATTTCAGATTGTCTATGGCATGCAGCCGAGAGGAATTTCTGAGCTAAGATATTCAGAACAGATTGCGACTAGGAGTGATAGTGCAAAAGATTTCACAGAGGCAATGAAGGAACTTCACAGCCAGGTGAAGAAATGATTGCAGAGTTTGAGCCAGGAATATAAGCGCAGAGCAGATCAACATAGGAGACAACTTCAATTTGAAGTTTTCGATTTGATTCTGGCACATTTAAGAAAGGAAAGGTTCTCGAGAGGAACATATAATAAACTGAAGATGAAGAAAATCAGACCATGTAAGGTCTTGAAGAAATTTGGTGCAAATGCTTATGAGATTGAATTACCCGATGGGATCAGAATTTCTCCAATATTTAATATCTCAGATTTGTACCCATATAAAGCTAAGGAAGTAGGAATGGGAAATGCACAGTCAAAGGTCCAGTGGACAAAACAGATGCTAGTTGTAGAAAAGCCGCAAATGGAGCACACACTGAACAAAAGGGTCGGCAAGAAGACCAGGCGAAAGAAATACTTTGAATATTTTGTCAAGTGGAAGGGCCATCCAGTTGAAGATGTCAGCTGGGAGAATGAAGAAGAAATCTAGAGGCGCAGACACACCGTACGCGAGCTCATGTACAGGAGCCCATGAAAATTTTCAAGCAAGGGAATATGATGCAGGAGCATCTCAAGCGAGCCAACGCAGAGGCAAAGGACAGCTGGAAAAGCGCCCGACACAAATTTTGAAAATGTATTAAAACATTAATGAAATCATCAAGTGGAGGCACACTTGTAAAATGTAAATGGACCTTGAGCGATCCGCTCTCATCCTTATTAGATAGAAGGCATTTATGATAGTTAATGCAAGTAGGTAGAATTGAATTCCTAGATTAGACAGTTTTAGGAGCGGAGGGAAAACGGATATAGACACCCTCATTGTATTATTGTATGATAGGGAAGAACATTACCAATAGAAGAGCATACAGAGATGGAACAAAGAAACTGTGTTTGAAAAACACCCATGTACAGAGATTTGAGTTAATAGAAGAAGTTTTAATTCAGATTCATGCCGTTGTATTTGTTTCTTGTATGGGTATGCTAATTGGTATGTTAATGGTTTTACTCTTTCTATCATGCAATTGATTTTATGCTATGTATGAATGATTTCTTGTTGAATGTTTGAAATCTGAGAGGAGAGGGTAAAGGAATGAGTTTCAATTGTTTCTCTATCTGAGCAAGAGTTCCTGCAAGGAATGCAGTTGAATTGTCTGCAAGGAGTGTGTTGACAAAGGTTTTAGAGGTTTGTCTCTGAAAGATCAGATAAGGTAGCTTTTGTTCTCATTCCCTCAGAAGTGCAGCTAGGCACAGGAGTCATGCAAGGTGTGTGCAGTCCGAGTAGAGTTTTAGGTTTGGTGATCTGAATGATTTGCTGAGAGACTGCTACTGTAGGTGTGCGCAGAGTCAAGCAAGTTCAACACTTGGAAGTGTTTGAAGGTCTGTCGCAAGGAGTGCATGCAGGAGTCTTCTTCAAGACTTAGAGTTGGAGACATCTCAGAAGGGATAGAGTCTCCATAGTCGTCGAAGGAAGCACAGGAAGTTTTTGCATTAGAATAGTGAGAAGGTGTTGCAAGTTGTGTTGTAGGCAGTTCAGTACCGTGGGAAAACCACTTGGTAAAAAGTTACATAAGTCCTTGTTAAGGGAAGAGATGGATGATCAGAATTCTCTGTGGAGAATTCATGAAGTCTCGTAAGCCGTCAGATCTCATGGAGGAGAAGGGGAGTTACGACAAGTATTCCCAAAGGTTTAAGCTCAGGAAAGGTAGAACCATAGAGTCAAGCAAACAGGGGCCGTTGGATTTACACATGGATTTCTATTTCGGGGTTTCGTAGATTGAAGTCTCGAAATCTTTGCAACAAGACTCGCAAAATCACAAAACGCGAAGTCCTGAAGGGAGGAAATGATTTTGTGGGCCACATAATTAGCAGGGTGGACAGGTGGCACACTATCAACACGGAAGTCAAATTTTGTTAACCATTTCGAGGTTTCATGGGGTGAAGTCCCGAAATATTCACATCAGGATTCATGAAATCGCGAAGTCTGAAATCTCAATGGAATGAAGGACTGTTGAAAATTAAACCTTGCGAGCGTGTCGGAGTTTCAGAAATTTTGGTTTCGGGGGTCTAAGAAACAAGGTGCTTGACCACCAGATTCGAAAAATTGCGAAGTCCGATCTCCCGAAGTATAAAGGGGGAAATTTCTTGAATTTATTCGTGGGTGCAGATTTCCCGAAGGGGAAATAGAAGAGCCATTGTTGAGAGCTCTTCGGGCCAGTAGAGGAGGAAATATCCTGTGTACGTGGACTTCTGACCTGCGGGTTGGGAGGCGACGTGCATCACTTCGTAGTCTTTTTCTTCTATGTATTATTTTCTGAATTGGTGCAATTCCATCATGATGCATGATAACCATTCCTTCTGCGTAAGTTATGATGCCTTAGTACTACATAATATTTTTCTTTTTCTATATCTACTTTTTTATTTGTTTTCTCTATTTTATCTTCCTATTATAGTACAATTACTATAATACATGTTTTATGGCACAAACCAGATTACTGTGCAGACTGTCGGCTATCTCTATAGAGTTTCAGCCAACTTCCATTCACAATTCCTCCAAGGTATTCTCCATTCAGGGTTTCCAACTGCATAGCACCTATCTTTGTTATATTTTGAATCACATAGGATCCTAACCAATTCATTCTAAAATTTCCCAGATGTTGCATGAACTTTCTATCATAGAGTAATACCAAATATCCCACTTGAAACATTTTTTGTTTAATGTGTCGATCATGCCACACCTTCTCTCTTGCCTTATGAACTTGTTGATGGAATCCCGTGACAAACCGATCTTCCCCAAGCTGTACTAACTGTGATAGTATCTCCTTTACTATGCCAAATTCTAAAAGATTGATGATTTTTACATTTCCTAGGTTAGGTAGAATAAAATCTATTGGAATCACTTCTTCTTTCCCATAGACCAACCTGGAAGGTTTCTATCCTGTCAACCTTTTTCATGTTGTCCTGTAGGCCCATAATACTGTAGGAATTCTTAACTCCCAATCGTCCCTCCCTACATTGCATATCTTGGTTAAATCATTCTCCATGATTTTATTGAAAGGTTCCACTATCTGATTAACCTAAGGATGATACAGGGTACTCTTCTAATGATGAATTTGAAATTGCTTTGTCAATGCTGCAATTGTCTTATTCAAAAAGTGTGTTCCACGATCAGTGAGTAAGATGCATGGACATCCAAATCATGTGACTATATTCTCAAATAAATATTGCGTAGAAGTCTCCATGGTGTCGTCTGTAACTAGGGTTTCTTCTTCCCATCTTGTCAAATACTTTGTCGCAATGAATATGTATATTACTCCTTATCTTCTTACTTGTGGGTTTATTGGCCCCATAAATTCTATGGCCCATTTCTCAAATTTTTGCAATGTAACCTATGGATTCAAAGGAATTTCATCTCTCCTGGATAGTTTTCCCTCTCGTTGACATACCTTGCATGACTGATATTATTCCTTAGCATACTTGTAAAGCGTGGCCCACCAAAGCCCTGCGCACAAAATATTTTGTGCAATTTCTCTCCGTGCATAATTTCCTCCTACAATACCATCATGCACTACTTAGAGTATCATCGATGTTTTCTGTTCCAACACACATCGTCTCAATATTCCATCTGCAACGAACTTGTATAAATTCCCTACAATCAACTGATAATATGCTACTTTCACTACCAATTGTTTCTTTTGCACAAACTTCATGTTTGATGGATCCATACATGTACTTAGAAACTGCACAATGTCTGAGAAGTAATAATCCACCATCTTAACTACAAATAGTTGTGCATCTCATAATCTGTCATCTAAATTTCCTGCATATTCTCCTCATAGTATGCATGATAAATGATCGGGCTCTGCCTTCATCTTCCTTGGTTTCACTACAACCTCAAAATCATATTCCTGAAACAATAGTAGCCATATTCATATTATCCCTCCAACATTGGCTTATTCACTAAGTATTTTAATGCAGAATGGTCTTTATACATCTTAAAGTGAGACCCCAATAAATAATGTTTGAAATTTTGTAGTTTATAGACCATTGCCAATCCTTTTGGTTCCATGGTAGTATAATTCTTGTCTTCTATGGACAACTCCCTTSTTTCAAAATTAGTTGGGTGATCTATGTCTCCCTCCCTTGGTTGGGATAGTATTGTTCCCAATGCTATGGACGATGCATCTACATGTAAATGGAAATCCTTGTTCCAATTTGGAAACATAAGAATYGATACAGTCACTAGTTTTTTCTTTAAGGTATCCACACCCTTCTGACAGTCCTTGTTCCATTGGAACTTTTCTTACTTATTCAACAACTTTTACATTGGTGCTTTGATCTACRCATATCCTTTGATAAATTTCCTCTATTAATATTCTATATGACACAGAGTTTCCCTCAGTTGTCTAACTAATGTAGCTGGCTCTAATTCCAAAATTACTACAATATTTGTTGGATCTACTATTAATCCTTATTTACAAACTACATGTCCCAACAAAATTCCAAACGGTGTGCAAAAAATACACTTCTTAGAGTTCAGTGAAATCTGACACTGTATACATCGATCCAAGATTATCCTAAGGACTTCTATGTGATCCTTTAGTAGACTTAACAGAGTCCAATCATCCAAGAACACTTCAAGGAACTTATGAATAAATTCCTTGAATGTTGCAACCACTAATATGGAAAACACCACAAAGGAATTCTTCAGTCCAAAGGGAATTATTGTATATTGATAACTCCCCCACTTTGTCAAAAAATTAGTCTTGTGGCAGTCCTCCTGTGCATTTTTTATCTGATGGTACCTCGAGAATCCATTTGTAAAAGAGTAAGTCACTTGGACTCCTATGTTCTCTAGTACCTCATCTATGAATGGCGTTGGTAATCAGTCATGTAAACACGTGTTATTAAGCTTGATCATATCCATGCAAATCCTGATTCCTCCTGTCTTCTTGTCCTATACTACCATTGGACTGATCCAATCAGATTATTCTACCAGTTCAATGATTCATGCATCCAACATCCTGTCTATTTTAGATTCCACCTTTTCCTTGTACTTCAAATTTAACTTCTAAGGTATCCATCTTACTGGCTTAGCACCTGGTTTCAGTAGAATCTTCATATGACCTAAGTCCTTTGTTATCCCCTTCATCTCTAAAAATGTCGATGCGAATAGGTATTGATATTCACGCAACAAGTCTGCAATCTTCTCAACTATCTCATCACTCAAATAATCCCATATCTATGCAAACTTTGGATTCTCTGTCTTCCCAATGTTCACCTTCCACATCTTTATCGGTTGGGTGTATGTGGTGGACTCAAGATATGAACCCTCTACTACTCATTCTCCCTCTATCTCAGGTACTTGTACATTTCTGGGATATTATTCATCATGCTCTTCCTTAGACACATTGTAGCACTCCAATAACTCATGGAAAATCATAGTAGCTCTCTGTGAACTACACACTGGTACGACCTCCAATGGCCCTTTTTATGAGAATATTGTTGGTGCAATTATTTGCATAATATATTATCAAACATAAATTATCAACCGAGATTTGTAATCAGTAGAGTTGATGCACTATATGTGCCAATAACAAATAGGTTCTTATGTCTATTTAGTATAGCTTATATAAGAAAACCAATAATAACAAAACACTATGTTTTCAAAGATAACACTCTTCACACAATTCAGAAATTAGAAAGCAAAACTTGCTATCATGCACTCAAAATATTTTGCACAGATAATGCATTGCCCATTTACAAGCTCATGAAGTGGAAAGATGGGCTTTGAATTAGTTATATGTAGCTTCTACTCTTAACACCAACTAGCAAACAAATCTGGGCACACTTCAACAATACCACTCCAAACTTAGAAGAGAAAATTGATAACAAAACTTCTCAAGCAAACAATGAATCGAAAGGTTCTTTCTTAGGTGACAAATCTGTTCATTAGAGGCTCATGAAATGAAAAGATGAACTTAAGATCTATCTCCTAGAGAAACTAAACTAACAAGTGGGATGCTCCATTAAATCTCATGTATGGTGAAATATGGAGATCCAACTGTTCTTGCATTACCACACTTTGCAACAAATTTGAATAGTGAAACCTAACAAAATATCATGAAATCAAAATAACAAATACATGAAATGAAAATCTACACTAACAATTTACAATAAGATTACCAAGTTGAATCGGTGGCCCTTGCCGATGCCAACATGGAAGCATTTAGATCACTAGATGTTAACTTCGAAGAGAGACAAAATCACTTAATTGAATCTTGCATTAATCTCCAACAAGTAGGTTTACAAAAAAAGTCTTTTCATGAATCCATTCTACATCATAACAATTCTCCTTGAAAAACCATTCTTATATCATGATAATTCCTCTCTAATTAGACCTATGAGGTCTTATTTATACATAAAATCCATGGAGGAATAGATGAAACCAAATCCCCAAACAAAGAAAACAATTTTTACAATTTTAGGATAAATCCCAAAAATCTGTTTTTTTAACAATTTTGGCAGACTTGAGTTAGTCCCCCTCCCATATCTCCCAAATAAATTCTAATTTTGAAAAACGGCCCGTGTGATACCCAATGTGTTATATTATGGACAAAACCCATGTTTTATAATTTCTAGATCTGATACCATATGCACGAAAATGGAGGCGCAGGTTGGCCATTTGAGTTCTTTTTTATAATTTTGGCAGAATCATTCCCCCTGAGATGGATCTCCACACGTATGATATGGGTGAATTTTGACTCAAGTTTCCTCATGAAAACATCGTTATGGACAAAACCCATGTGCCCAATTGTCCTCTAGAATCTTTCCAAAATTTTGAATTATTTCTAGTACCGGATTAGCACAGGCTGGTACCGGAATAAGTGGAGCCTTGGTACTGGATCATGCTGCTTGAGAGTCAAAGTCATTAGTATCATACATAATCAAGAATTTAATATAATTAACTCAAGAAAACTAATCAAATCATGCTTTAATAATAAGTTACCTCTTATGCACGTGAACAAGGTCATTGAGTGTATTATGGAAGAAACAATCAATTAGATACACATGGAATAGGTAAAATAGGCTCAGATAAAAGGTAATATAGGGAATTATAAGTGTCACAGTGGAGACTCAACATTCCCCCATGCTTAAGTCATTGCATGTCCTCATGCAACAATGATCTTCAAAATTTCACAATTGATGATACTCCTCACTCGATCAAGCATTCCCTAAAGTTAAGTGTTATCCAATCTGTTTTCAATCAAAGTTAGGAGAAAGGGATGGATTTGACTCTAATATGATTATAGGATAGTGGCCAAGAGTTTTCATAATGACTTTGACTAATAGGCCCCCCTGGCTAGATTACCTTTCAAACAAAAGTGATATAAACATAATTTAGATATCATTTGAAGAGAGGAACACATAAA
>SNQJ01S0157451.1:6930-22452 GCA_010110895.2 Picea sitchensis
CATATAGAGTTTCATGGCTACAAAAGGGACATCAGGTAAATGTCACTAAACAATGTTTAGTTGAATTTAAGATAGGAGGATATAATGATAAGATACTCTGTGATGTTATCCCCATGGATTTTTTTCATCTAGTGCTGGGTAGACCGTGGAAATATGACAAGAATGTGATTCATGATGGGAGGATGAATACATACACCCTAGAGAAGAATGGGAGAACTCACATGTTGCTTCCAATCAAAGATAGGGAAGTGAAACCTGAAGTAAGTAACACTGTACTTCTCATGAGTGGGAAGGAACTCCTTAACGAGGTCAAGAAGAAGGAGGAACCACAATTCATTGTGGTCAAGAAGCCAATGATTGTTTTAACCATCACAAGGATAGATGATTTACCAGAAAAAGTTCAGGAACTGCTGGAAGAGTTCGCTGACATAGTAGTGGATGAACTACCTTGTTTGTTGCCACCAATCAGGAGTGTGAGTCATCATATTGATCTCATACCTGGAGATAGTTTACCAAACAAAGAAGCATACAGACTAATGCCATAGGAGAATGAGGAGGTCAAAATACAAGTCCAGGATTTGTTGGATAAAGGGTTGGTTAGAGAAATCTTGAGTCCATGTGTTGTTCCGACAGTACTCAGTCCAAAGAAAGACAAAGGCTGGAGGATGCGTACTGATTCAAGGGAAATCAAAAAGATAACCATAAGGTACAAATTTCCATTGCCAAGGATGGATGATCTGATGGATTTCTTAAGTGGAGAATTTTTTTTTTCGAAGATTGTTTTGAAAAGTGGATATCACCAGATTCGTATGAGGGAAGGTGATGAATGGAAAAACAACCTTCAAGACTAACGAAGGGTTGTATGAATGGCTTGTGATGCCATTTGAGTTAACAAACACGCCAAGTACCTTCATGAGGTTGATGAACGAAGTCCTGAAGGAATTCATCAAAAAATTTGTCATTGTGTATCTGGATGATATACTGATCTTCAGTAAAACAGAGGCAAAGCATCTAAAACATTTAGCTACAGTGATGAAGAGATTATAGCAAGAGAAGATGCTGATAAACATGAAGAAATCCTCATTCATGAAGACATAACTCCTCTATTTGGGCTTTGTTATTTCTGCAGATAAATTGAGGATGGATCTAGATAAGGTGGAGGTGATCAAGAATTGGACATCACCAAAGAGCATATTTGAGGTGAGAAGTTTTCACGGATTGGTTAGTTTCTACCGGAAGTTCATCAGGAATTTCAGTGGAATTAGTGCACCGATGATGGACACAGTGAATAAAAGACACAAATCTTTTCACTGGACATAAGAGGTTGAGAAGAGTTTTAATCTGTTGAAGAGGAAAATCACAGAACAACCAATTCTAGTGTTGCCTGATTTCCAAAAAACATTTCAAGTGAAATGCGATGCAAGTGGATTTGCAATAGGGGTAGTCTTGAGTCAAGAATACAGGTCGNNNTCAGGCATTGAAGAAGTGGAGACACTATTTGATTCCGAAGGAGTTTGTCTTATACAGTGACAATCGTGCACTCCACTTTGTGAATCAACAGGAAAAGTTGAATCAAAGACATGTAAAATGGGTTGAATACATGCAGAACTTTACTTTTGTAAGTAAGCATATTTATGGAACTGCTAACAAGGTTGTTGATACTTTGAGCAGGAAATGTTTGTTGTTGCAGGAGTTCAGAGTTAAAACACTAGGTTTTGATGACCTCAGGGACATGTACAGAGATGATCCAGATTTTAAGAAGGCATATGAAGCAGCTGAGAATCCAATTCTTAGAGATAGAAGCCAATGGATAGAATACATAATCCAGGAAGGATTGTTGTTTAAAGGTAATCAACTTTGTATTCCAAAATGCTCCATGAGGGAGAATTTTTTGAAGGAGAAACACAGTGGAGGATTGGCAAGGCACTTTCGTCATGACAAGACATTTGAAAAACTGAATGATTCATATTTTTGGCCGGGAATGCGAGCAGACGTCAAGAGATACAGATGAAGAATTTTCCAGCATTCAAAAGGAAAGAGACAGAATGCAGGATTTTATCAACTATTTCCAATACCTGAGAGGCCATGGGATGCAGTCAGCATGGATTTTATATTGGGGTTGCCAAGAACACAAAGAGGGTTTGACTCAATCTTTGTGGTGGTGGATATATTTTCCAAAATGGCATACTTCATACCATGTTAGAAAACTAGTGACGCAACTCACATTGCGAATCTGTTTTTCAAAGAAGTCATTTGACTTCACGGCTTACCAAGGAGCATAGTTTTGGATCGAGACACTAAGTTCGTGGGACACTTCTAGAGAACCTTATGGAAGAAGATGGGAACAAATTTATCATTCAGTTTAGCTTATCATCCTCAGATGAATGGACAGACATAAGTGGTGAACAAGAGTTTAGGAGACTTATTGAGGAGCTTGGTGACAGAACACCACAGTCAGTGGGACAATGTATTAACACAGGCAGAGTTTTCTTATAATGACTCAGTTAACAGAAGCACAGGACAAAGTCCATTTCAAATTGTTTATGGCATGCAGCTGAGAGGAATTTCTGAGCTGAGAGATTCAGAACAGATTGCGACTAGGAGCGCTAGTGCAGAAGATTTCACAGAGGCGATGAAAGAACTTCACAGCCAGGTGAAGGAGCGTTTACAGAACTCGAGCCAGGAGTATAAGAAAAGAGCAGATCAACATAGGAGACAACTTCAGTTTGAGGTTGGTGATTTGATTTTGGCACATCTGAGAAAGGAGAGGTTCCCAAAGCGGACATATAACAAACTGAAGATGAAGAAGATCGGACCATGTAAGGTCTTGAGGAAATTTGGGGCAAATGCTTATAAGATTTAATTACCCGATGGGATCGGAATTTCTTGGATATTCAATGTCTCAGATTTGTACCCATACAAAACTGAGGAAGCAGGAACAAGTGATGAACAACCAGAGATCTAGTGGACAAAGCAGATGCTTGTTACAGAGAAGCCACAGATGGAAAGCATACTAGACAAAAGAATTAGCAAGAAGACCAGAAGAAAACAATACTTTGAATACTTGGTCAAGTGGAAAGGACATCCAGTTGAAGATGTCAGCTGGGAGAATGAAGAAGAGATTCAAAAGCATGGACATACCATGCGAGAGCTCATGGATAGGAGCCCATGAAAAATTTCAAGTGAGGGAGTATGATGCAGGAGCATCGCCAATGTCAAGCGAGCATGGGGCAAGTGCCAACACATTTTAGACACATGATAAATTATTTAAAAACTTTTGAAGATAGATGCGCCAAACATAAATGTGATAGTTAAGGAGAGGCATACTTATATATTGTAAAGGACCTTGAGCGATCCGCTCTCATCCATAGTAGGTAGAAGGCATTTATGTTAGTAGGTAGCTTTGAATTCTCAGAGTTGACAGTTTTAGGAGTGGAGGGAAAACGAATATAGACACCCTCATAGTGTAATTGTAACATAGGAGGAGGATGCCAATTGAGAGTAGTAGTGAAGAACATTACCAAGAAGGAGGAGAGAGCATACAGAGCTGGAACAAAGAAACTGTAATTGAAAAACACCCATGTACAGAGATTAAGTTAATAAAAGAAGTCTTAATTCAGATTCATGGCGTTGTAGTTGTTTCTTGTACTGTGTATGCTGAATGGTATGTTCATAATTTTACTCTTTCTGTTATACATTTTCTTTTCTATGCTGTGTATGGATGATTTCTTATTAAATGTTTGAAGTCTATGAGAGAAAGAGTTCAGAAATGAGTTTCAATTGTTTCTCTATATGAGTGAGAGTTCCTGCAAGGAGTGCAGTTGAATTGTCTGCAAGGAGTGCATTGACAAAAAGGGTTTAGAGGTCTTGTCTT
Organism: Picea sitchensis; assembly: GCA_010110895.2. Classification (NCBI taxonomy): domain Eukaryota; kingdom Viridiplantae; phylum Streptophyta; class Pinopsida; order Pinales; family Pinaceae; genus Picea; species Picea sitchensis. Next base: position 10,805 of record SNQJ01S0157451.1, read on the forward strand.
TGAAAGCTCAGATAGGTTAGCGTTTGTTCTCAATCCCTCAAGAGTGCAGTTAGGCACAGGAGTCATGCAATGTGTGCACAGACCAAGCGTGAATATAGGGTTTGAAACCTGAGAACCTATTGAAGGACTATTGCTGCAAGGAGTGCGCGGAGTCGAAGGTGTTCAACACCAGAATGTTTGAAGGTTTTTTGCAAGGAGTGCATGCAAGATTTTTTTGAAAGACTCGAAGTCATGGAAACTCTCAGAGGGACTCGAACTTTCGAAGCCATTGAAGGGAAGAGACGAAGGGTCAGAATTCTTTGTAGAGAATTAGCAAAATCTCAACAGCCATTCGATTTGATAGAGAAGCAAGCAGGTTACGGTTTTTTCCAGAGTTTCAAGATCAGGAGATTGTGAGCCATTGGATCCTCACCTAATTACCCATAAGACATAGGATTCGATAGGAGTTTCACAGGGGTTAACTCTCCCAGGCAGAGTGTAGGTCCCGAAAGGCGTTGGGATATCGGAACTTCAGAATTCGGGATATCGTAAGCCTCAAGGATAGGAGATCAGGTCACTTTACAGTGAAAATCTCGATTTTAATTTGGACCGTCCATCTTGAGGAGACACGTGGCAGAGATCCAAAACTCATCGGTATTTTGACTACCGAGGTTTTGAGTTGATAGAGAAACTGCGACGTTAGGGAATCGCAAGTCGTGAAATCCCGAGACTGAATCAGGACCGTCCATCAGTCGAGACAGGTGGTGATGATCAAGAGCCCGTCGACATTTCGCATGTCAGATTTTTGGGGTTCAGGAGGACAGGTGGACATCGGCATTTGATTTCATGAAGTCGTGAATGATTGAGGACCGTCCATCGGTTGGGACACGTGGTGGAGATCGGAAACCATCGGCATTTCAGGATTCGGCATTTCATGAATCCTGAAGACAAGAAGCACACACATTTCGGAACTGCGAAGCCCAAAACCCTGATAAGGAGGAAAGTTCCTTTGTGGGGCCAGTTGACGTCATTTCAACATATAGGAGGTCGAGAATCGGAACTTCAGCAGTTTCGAGGTAAAGAAACCATAAACATTTTATTTCCCGAAACCGCGAAGCGATGAAGATCGTCCATCTCGAGGGGACGTGTGGCAACAATCTAGCTCTTCAAAGGAAAATCCCGAAAGGGAAACCATTTCGAGAAATTGAGATTCGAAGGATCGGGAATCCTGAGGAAAAAGGATCCATGCTTTTTGGCATTCGAAATCTCCAAATCACGAAAGACTTAGGATTGCGACCATATGGAATAGTGGTCACATGGACCAAAAGGTAGCCACAGAGACTAACCACTGTTGAAGCCGTTCGAGCATTTCGGGATATCAGAGATCAGGGGATCAAGAAGGCCGAGGTTCTCGACAACGGGAATCATGAAACCCCGAAACCCGAAATTTCAGTCGGGGAGAGATCAGGTATGCGCAGAAGTTGTGATAGAGGGAAAAGGAAGGACCTGTGAATAGGGTTTTGAACAGAGATTCTAGTGAGGAATCGAAAGAGCCACTTCGGCTCAAAGGTGAAGTTAGAATGATATGTTAAGACTGGGAGGTCAGCATAGAGGCTTTGCCAAGGTAGAGGTGACGTCTACGTCACATGTTCTGTCATTACATATGGAAACAAGGTTGCACTTTATAAACAAGAGAATTTAAACACTGGAAGAACCTAGATTTCCATCACCATTGGAGGGTTGAGGCCAATATGGTGTTTATACATAAGGCTCACAGGAGGTCGAATATCGACTTTTGACAGACTTGCTTGGAAGAGAGTCGAATACGACATCCAACCAATGACACAGGATGGTTTGACGATGAAGTTGGTCAACAACATCCCTTCTCATCTTGAATATGAGTTGTAATTGATCTTCTGAGAAGCTACATTGGTGAGGCATCTCTGGCACATAATTTGCATTAGGGTGGAGCTCAATACCGAGGAAATCATCGTCCTGAACCTTTTCATTGAGCGAAGTAGGAGGTGACTCTTTTGTGATTGGGAAACCCTCAAAACCAGGGTAGGATTGACATTTTCCTCTCGAGACGAGTGGAGAAGAGAGGCATGTAGGTATGCGGTTGTTATCAAAAGAGATTTTATAGGGGACTGGGGAGGTACCAGAGGGAATTCTTCTTCTATGTAAACTTGGTGGATTTCATTCCCCATGCAAATCTGGTCTGTGAAGGGAGAATTCATTGAGGGTGAACCAACAAGGATTGGGCTAATTGAGGTGGGCGGAATTGGCGCAGATGAGGGACTCAGACATAGTCTTCTTGCTCTGAAAATGTAGTAGGTTGGGACATGCTTCGACTTACCCCTCTCGCGTGGAATTGCACTGGGATGAATATCAGAAGGCTAGGGGAGAAAGCGCGAGAAGAGAAGAGAAACATGAGCAAGAAAGATTCTAGTGAGGGAGGAGGGAGCCACCCATAACACCTAAACAAAAAAAATTGATAAGTTGGCAAAATTGGTCATGAAAACCACCATTAACTTCAAGTTGACAACCCGTAATAGCCTTGTAATAGTCTTGTAGCACTCCAGCTCTCGCATCGAGCATCCCATTAAGTCTCCGACGTTGCACAACTGCACCACCATCCAAGCTATGTAAATGCTATGCATTCTGAGGAGAAGAGGGAGATATACGGTGTCCAAATGTCACCCCATGGGAAAGTAATAAACTTAATAATTAGTAAATGAAATTTATAACATTAATTCTTTGTCTAATAATTTAATTTTAATTTTCCAAATCTCATCTAAGGTGATGTTTACTTGTCCTAAAATGTTTCTAAATAAATTTATTGATTAATAAAGTTTTCTGTTAATTTGATTGATTAATAAAGTTTTCTCTTAAAATGTATCTAAATAAATTTATTGATTAATAAAGTTTTTGGTTAAATATATTTGTAAATTTAATTTATTGATTAGTAAGTTTTTTACTAAATATATCTGTAAAGTTATAAATTAATGGTATAAGATGTGTTATAAAGTATTTATTAATGTTTAGATTTCTAGAGGGCGTAGTTCCACAGGTCATAGTTCCAGAGATCATAGTTCCAAAGGGAGTAGTTCTAGAGGGCATAGTTCCAGAGGTCATAGTTCGAGAGGTGTAGTTCCAGAGGGCTTAGTTCCACAGGTCATATTTCCAAAGGGCATAGTACCAAAGGGCATAGTTCCAGAGGTCATAGTTCCACAGGGCGTAGTTCCAGAGGTCATAGTTCCACAGGGCATAGTTCTAGAGGTCATAGTTCCACAAGTCATATTTCCACAGGTCATTCCAGAGGGTGTATCTCCACAAGTCAAAGCTCCAAAGGGCATAGTTCCAGAGGTTGTACTTCGAGAGGTCATAGTTCCATAGGTCATAGTTCCACAGGTCACAATTCCACAAGTCATAATTCTAAAGGGCCTAGTTCTAAAGGGCATAGTTCCACAGGTCATAGTTCCAGAGGGCATAGTTCCACGGGTCATAGTTCCAAAGGGTGTAGTTCCATAGGGTGTAGTTCTAGAGGTCATAGTTCCAGAGGTGTAGTTCTAGAGGGCATAGTTCCACAGGTCATAGTTCCAAAGGGCGTAGTTCCACAGGTCATAGTTCTAGAGGGCGTAGTTCCATAGGTCATAGTTCTGCATGTCATAATTCCATAGGTCATAGTTCCAAAGGGTGTAGTTCCATAGGTCATAGCTCCAAAGGCCGTAGTTTCAGAGGGCATAGCTCCAAAGGTCATAGTTCCAGAGGGCGTAGTTCTAGAGGGCGTAGTTCCAGAGGTCACAATTCCACAGGTCATAGTTCCAGACGGACTAGTTCTAGAGGGCATAGTTCCAGAGGTCATAGTTCCAAATGGTGTAGTTCCAGAGGTCATAGTTCCAAAGGGTGTATATCCAGAGGTTGTAGTTCTAGAGGTCATAGTTCCAAAGGTGTAGTTCCAGAGGGCATAGTTCCAAAGGTCATAGTTCGAAAGGGCATAGTTCCAAAGGGCGTAGTTCAAGAGGTCATAGTTCCAGAGGGTGTAGTTCCATAGGTCATAGTTCCACAGGTCATAATTCCACAAGTCATAGTTCCAGAGGGCCTAGTTCTAGAGGGCATAGTACCAAAGGTCATAGTTCCAGAGGGCATAGTTCCAAAGATCATAGTTCCAAAGGGTCTAGTTCCACATGGCATAGTTTCAGAGGTCATAGTTCCAGAGGTGTAGTTGCAGAGAGCATAGTTCCACAAGTCATAGTTATGAAGGGCGTAGTTCTAGAGGGATTAGTTCTAGAGCTCATAGTTCTAGAGGGCGTAGTTCCACAGGTCATAGTTCTACAAGTCACAATTCCATAGGTCATAGTTCTAGAGGGCGTAGTTCCGTAGGTCAGAGTTCCAAAGGGCATAGTTCCAGAGGGTGTAGTTCCAGAGGTCATAGTTCCAGAGGGTGTAGTTCCACAAGTCATAGTTCCACAAGTCATAATTCCACAGTTCATAGTTCCAGAGGGAGTTCTAGAGGGCCTAGTTCTAGAGGGTGTAGTTTCAAAGGTCATAGTTCCAGAGGGCATAGTTCCAGAGGTCATAGTTACAAAGGGCATAGTTCCAGAGGGTGTAGTTCCAAAGGTCATAGTTCCAGAGGTGTAGCTCCATAGGGTGTAGTTCCAGAGGTCATAGTTCCAAAGGGCGTAGCTCCAGAGGGTGTAGTTCCAAATGTCATAGTTCTAGAGGGCATAGTTCCACATGTCATAGTTCCACAGGTCACAATTCCATAGGTCATAGTTCCATAGGGCGTAGTTCCACAAGTCATAGTTCCAAAGGGCGTAGTTCAAGAGGGCATAGTTCTAGAGGTCACAGTTCCAGAGGGCATAGTTCCACAGGTCATAGTTCCATAGATCAAAATTCCACAAGTCATAGTTCGAGAGGGCCTAATTCTAGAGGGTGTAGATCCACAAGTCATAGTTCTAGAGGTCATAGTTCCAGAGGGCATAGTTCCACAAGGCGTAGCTCCAGAGGTCACAATTCCACAGGTCATAGTTCCAGAGGGACTAGTTCTAGAGGGCGTAGTTCCACGAGTCATAGTTCCAAAGGGCGTAGTTCCATAGGTCATAGTTCCAAAGGGTGTATATCCAGAGGGCGTAGTTCCAGAGGTCATAGTTCCAGAGGCGTAGTTCCAAAGGTGATGTTTACTTGTCCTAAAATGTTTCTAAAATTTTTTATTGATTAATAAAGTTTTCTGTTAATTTGATTGATTAATAAAGTTTTCTCTTAAAATGTATTTAAATAAATTTATTGATTAATAAAGTTTTTGGTTAAATATATTTGTAAATTTAATTTATTGATTAATATTTTTTTTACAAAATATATCTGTAAATTTATAAATTAATGGTATAAGAAGTGTTATAAAGTATTTATTAATGTTTAGATTTCTAGAGGGTGTAGTTCCACAAGTCATAGTTCCAGAGGGCATAGTTCTAGAGGTCATAGTTCCAAAGGGAGTAGTTCCAAAGGACATAGTTCCAAAGGGAGTAGTTCCAGAGGGCATAGTTCCATAGGTCATAGTTAGAGAGGCATAGTTCCAGAGGGCGTAGTTCCATAGCCCATAGTTCCAAAGGGCGTAGTACCAGAGGGTGTAGTTCCAGAGGTCATAGTTCCAGAGGGCGTAGTTCCACAGGTCATAGATCCACAAGTCACAATTCCACAGGTCATAGTTCCAGAGGGCGTAGTTCCACAGGTCATAGTTCCAGAGGTCGTAGTTCCAGAGGTCATAGTTCCAAAGGGCATAGTTCCATAGGTCATAGTTGCACAGGTCACAATTCCATAGGTCATAGTTCTAAAGGGCCTAGTTCTAGATGGCGTAGTGCCACAGGTCATAGTTCAAGAGGGTGTAGTTCTAGAGGGCGTAGTCCCATAGGTATATATACCTAGTATATATAATTAATATAGTGTATATACCAATATATATACTAGGTACCTAACCTGCAACAACCTTTTGAGATTGAGACATATGCTTCAGACTATGTTGTGGGAAAAATTCTCTCTCAGCACATACATCATATGGCCTATCATAGTGAGACACAATTAGATATCATCCATAAGTACTCCACTTATGACAACGAAATGTACTCCATTGTACAATCTTGTCGCTGGTGGAGTTCACATTCTGTTTGAGCTACGCCCTTTGAAACTATGACCTATGGAACTATGCCCTCTGGAACTACACTTTTGGAACTATGACCTCTGGAACTATGCCCTCTAGAACTAGACCCTTTGGAACTATGAACTTTGTAACTATGACCTATGGAACTATGACCCATGGAACTATTCCCTCTAGAACTAGGCCCTCTGGAGCTATGACCTGTGGAACTATGAACCATGGAACTACGCCCTCTGGAACTATGACCTTTGGAATTGTGACCTGTGGAACTATGACCTGTGGAACTATGCCCTCTGGAACTATGACCTCTGGAACTACGCCCTCTGGAACTATGCCCTTTGGAACTATGACCTATGGAACTATGCCCCCTGGAACTACGCCTCTATAACTATGACCTTTGGAACTACACCATGTGGAACTACGCCCTTTGGAACTATGACCTGCGGAACTACGCCCCCTGGAACTATGACCTGCGGAACTACACCGTCTAGAACTAGGCCCTTTGGAAATATGACCTATATATGTGCATTACATATATGTTCTTCGATATCACAACCATTACATACACATACCCATGCATAACGCTTATTTTTTGGGGTGCTTGATACCTCGTCGAAAATGTCTAGTTGAGAAGTTCACATTCTGTTTGACTAAGCATCTACTTAGTGGTACATGGTAGGTGTCGTTAAGCAAAAAATATGTCGTTTAGGGCCTCAAAATAGCCCAAGAAGTTTGGGACCCAAAAAAACATAGAAAGACTACTAAGATGTGGAACCATTCTGAATTAATTCTATAAAACTAAGATAGTGAGGTCATCAATAAAACTAAAACTAAGATAGTAAGGTTTTTAAGAATGGAATAATTAAAAATATTAAATTAATAAGAAGGTATTAATAATGATAAAGAATTAAAGTAAATTAAATTAGAAGAATAAAGAAACTACGCCCTATGGAACTACGACCTCTAGAACTATGCCCTCTAGAACTACGACCTCTAGAACTATGACCTTTGGAACTACATCCTCTAGAACTATGACCTTTGGAACTATGACCTGTGGAATTTTGACCTGTGGAGCTGTGACCTCTGGAACTACATCCTATGGAACTATGACCTCTTAAAATACACCCTCTCAAACTATAACCTTTGGAACTATGACCTATGGAACTGTGGCCTGTGGAACTATGACCTATCAAACTATGCCCTCTGGAACTATGACCTGTGGAACTATGCCTTCTAGAACTGTGACCTCTGGAACTATGACATGTGGAACTAGTTCCAGAGGGCGTAGTTCCACAGGTCATAGTTCTAGAGGTCATAGTTCCATAGGGCATAGTTCCATAGGTGATAGTTCCACAGGTCATAGTTCCACATGTCATATTTCCATAGGTCATAGTTCCAAAGGTCATAGTTCGAGAGGTCATAGTTCTAGAGGGAATAATTCCATACGTCATAGTTCCAGAGTTCATACTTCTAGAGGGCGTAGTTCCACAGGTCAAAGTTCCAAAAGTCATAGTTCCAAAGGGTGTAGTTCAAGAGGTCATAGTTCCAGAGGGTGTAGTTCTAGAGGTCATTGTTCCATAGATCATAGTTCCACAGGTCATAGTTCCAATGGTCATAGTTCTAGAGGGCGTAGTTCCAGAGGTCATAGTTCCAGAGGGCATAGTTCCAGAGGTCATAGTTCCAGAGGTCATATTTCTAGAGGGCGTAGTTCCATAGGTCATAGTTCCATAAGTCATAGTTCCATAGGTCATAGTTCGATAGGTCATAGTTCCACAGGTCACAGTTCCACAGGTCATAGTTCCATAGGTCATAGTTCCAAAGGTCATATTTCTAATGGGCGTAGACGTTCCAGAGGTCATAGTTCCATAGGTCATGGTTCCAGAGGTCATAGTTCTATAGGGCGTAGACGTTACGGAAGCCAAAATGTACATATATGGAAGAGAGATTTCGTATATGTATATTTTGGCTTCTGTATACGTGCATTTACAGAAGCCAAAATGCGCATATACAGAAGCTCTATATATGGAAGAGAGCTTCAGTATATGCGCATTATGGCTTCTGTAAATGAGCATATATGGAAGCTCTCCTCCATATATAGATCTTTCATACATGCACATTTTGGCTTCCATAAATGCGCGTATATGGAAGCCAAAATGTGCATATACGAAATCTCTCTTTCGTATATGCACATTTTGGCTTTTGTATATGCACATTTACGGAAGCCAAAATGCGCATGTACAGAAGCTCTATAAGAAAAAAGGGATGTCTTGTTTGATGCAGACCTATTAGTCTTCTTCTCCTTCTTGCTCTAGACAATTGGATTGTCACTTCCTCTAAGTGTTAAAGCAAGTTGAGTATTTGAACTTTCTTCATCACTGTTCTTTTGCAGTCCACCACAAGAAGGCTGAGAAGGTAGTGGTTTTCCACCTTCACGTACTGTTGCTCTATATTCGCATGATTAGGCCAACTTGTCATGTCTTTCACCTTCACAAAGTGGTCTTCATGGTCATGATATTTTTCCCTCTTCCATCGGAACTTAGGCCTTCACACTTGACCCTTTGTTTAGTTACAATGGGGCTTAAAATGCATTGTCTTCTCTTGCGCATATACAAAAGGAAAAATGTACATATACGAAAGGAAAAAATGTGCATATACAGAAGCCAAAATGTGTATTTACAGAAGCCAAAATGCGCATATACAGAAGGAAAAATGTGCATATACAGAAGAGAGCTTCCGTATATGCGCATTTACGGAAGGAAAAAACGCACATTTACGGAAAACAAAAATGCGCATTTATGGAAGGTCTTTTTCGTATATGTACATTTTGCCTTCCATATATCTGCATTTACGGAAGCGAAAATGTGCATATACAGAAGCTCTCTTCTGTATACAGAGCTTCCGTATATGCGCATTTACAGAAGCCAAAATGCCCATATACGGAAGATAGAATGCATATATACGACATATAGCTTCTGTATATGTGCATTTTGGCTTCTGTAAATGTGCATATACATAAGCCAAAATGTGGATATATCAAATCTCTCTTCCATATATGCGCATTTTGACTTCTACTTATGCCCATTTACGGAAGGAAAAAATGCGCATATATGGAAGCAAAAATGCAAATATACAGAAGAGAGATTATGTATATGTGCATTTTGGCTTCTGTATATGCACATTTACGGAAGCCAAAATGCGCATATATGGAAGCTCTATATATGGAAGATATCTTTCGTATATGCACATTATGGATTCCCTAAATGCGCATATACAGAAGACAAAATGCGCATATACGGAAGAGAGATTTCGTATATGCGCATTTACGGAAGGAAAAAATGCGCATATACGGAAGCCAAAATGCGCATATATGGAAGAGAGATTCCGTATATGCACATTTTGGCTTCCGTATATGCGCATTTACGAAAGCCAAAATGCGAATATATGGAAGGAAAAATGTGCATATACGGAACAGAGCTTCCGTATATGCGCATTTACGGAAGAGAGATTTTGTATATGCACATTTATGTAGGGAAAAATGTGCATATACGAAATCTCTCTTCCATAGATAGAGCTTATGTATATGTGCATTTACGAAAGAAAAAATGCGCATATACAGAAGATAGAATGCGCATATATAGAAGATAGCTTCCGTAAATGCGCATTTTGGCTTCCATATATGCACATTGTTTCCTTCCGTAAATGTGCATATACGAAAGCTCTCTTCCATATATGCGCATTTTGTCTTCAGTATATGCCCATTTACGGAAGCCATAATGTGCATATACAGAAGATCTTTTCTGTATATAGAGCTTCCGTATATGCACATTTTGACTTCCGGAAATGTGCATATACAGAAGCCAAAATGCACATATACGGAAGCTATCTTCCATATATGCGCATTTTGGCTTCCGTATATGTGCATTTTTTCCTTCCGTAAATGCGCATATACGGAAGCCAAAATGCGCATATATGGAAGAGAGATTTTGTATATACGCATTTTGGCTTCCGTATATGTGCATTTACGAAAGCCAAAATGCGCATATGGAAGATCTCTTCCATATATAGAGCTTCCACAAGTCATAGTTCTAGAGGGCCTAGTTCTAGAGGGTGTAGTTCCACAGGTCATAGATCCAGAGGGCATAGTTCTAGAGGTCATAGTTCTGAAGGGCATAGTTCTAGAGGCATAGTTCCAAAGGGCATAGTTCCAGAGGTCATAGTTCCAAAGGGCATAGTTCTAGAGGTCATAGTTCCAGAGGTGTAGTTCAAGAGGGTGTACTTCCAGAGGGCGTAGTTCCAAAGGACATAGTTCCAGAGGGCGTAGTTTTAGAGGTCATAGTTCCACAGGTCATAGTTCCAAAGGGCATAGTTCCAGAGGGTGTAGTTCTAGAGGTTATAGTTCCAAAGGGCATAATTCTAGAGGCATAGTTCCAGAGGGTGTAGTTCCAGAGGTCATAGTTCCAAAGGGCATAGTTCTAGAGGGCATAGCTCTTGAGGTCATAGTTCCAGAGGCGTAGTTCCAGAGGTCGTAGTTCCACAGGTCATAGTTCCAAAGGGCGTAGTTCTAGAGGGCATAGTTCCAGAGGGCATAGTTCCACAGGTCATAGTTCCAGAGGGTGTAGTTCCAGAGGTCATAGTTCCAGAGGGCATAGTTCCACAGGTCATAGTTCCAAAGGGCGTAGTTCCGCAGGGCGTAGTTCCAGAGGTCATAGCTACAAAGGGCTTAGTTCCATAGGTCATAGTTCCAGAGGTCATAGTTCCAGAGGCGTACTTCCAGAGGGCGTAGTTCCAGAGGTCATAGTTCGAAAGGGCTTAGTTCCAGAGGGCGTAGTCCCCAAGGTCATAGTTCTAAAGGCGTAGTTCCAGAGGGTGTAGTTCCATAGGGTGTAGTTCCAAAGGGCATAGTTCTACAGGTCACAGTTCCACAGGTCATAATTTCACAGGTCATAGATCCAGAGGTCATAGTTCCAAGGGTGTAGTTCCAGAGGGCATCGTTCTAGAGGGCATAGTTCCATAGGTCATAATTCCAGAGGGCATAGTTCTAGAGATCATAGTTCCAAAGGAATAGTTTTAGAGGGTGTAGTTCCACAGGTCAAATTTCCAGAGGTCATAGTTCCAGAGGTGTAGTTCAAGAGGGCATAGTTCTAGAGGTCATAGTTCCAAAGGGCATAGTTCCAAAGGGTGTAGTTCGAGAGGTCATAGTTCCAGAGGGCATAGTTCCAAAGGGCATAGTTCCAGAGGGCGTAGTTCCATAGGTCATAGTTCCAGAGGCATAGTTCCAGAGGGTGTAGTTCCATAGGTCATAGTCCCAGAGAGCATAGTTCCAAAAGGTGTAGTTCCACAGGTCATAGTTCTAGAGGGCATAGTTCCAAAGGGCCTAGTTCCATAGGTCATAGTTCCAGAGGGCATAGTTCTAGAGGGTGTAGTTCCACATGTCATAGTTGTAGAGGGAGTAGTTCCAGAGGGTGTAGTTCCAGAGGTCATAGTTCCATAGGCGTAGTTCCATAGCGCATAGTTCCAT
>SNQJ01S0157452.1:0-15329 GCA_010110895.2 Picea sitchensis
GAAAAGCTCCTTATCTCTCCTTGTGGCTTCCCTGGCCACTGAAAGTCACTTCTAGCCATTCCATCCTGTAGTGTTGCTCCTCCCGATTCCAATGAGCTATTACACTGAGAGTTTCCTCCAAGTAATGTGCCCAAAATGACCTCTTCAATGAATTCCATTGACTTATAGCTCAAAATAGTCAAAATCATGAAAATCATCGGAATGCAACGAAACCAAAGCCAACCTGTGCGGAATGGCTCATAATGATGGAATATGATCATCAATGCAAGCTGGACCCCACAATGCCTCTCAAATACCCTTGTACTTGCTCTAGCACCCATCTGGCTACTCTGGTCATCATAAATCTCTGCCATGTGATGATGTCCCAAAGTGGGGACATTACAGTCCTCCCTGCTAGAAAATTGCTTGTCCTCAAGAAATACCCAAATCCCCCGAAGTAAAATACCAGGATCCCATGTCCACCTGTGGGATACATAGTAGAACCCATCCAACGATGAAAAATAGCACACTCCACCCCCTGGATCCCATATCAAGAAGTGAACTGCAATACTCTGTGAAGAACCATCCTGGAAGATATCAACCCTGTGAACCTCCTGCACATGACACATGGACTCATCTCAGAATGAGTCCATCCTCCAAATCTCTACCAAGATCCACATGGCCTCCATCAATTGCACATGATGATGCCAGAACGAGGTACTGCAAGACCTCCGTGAGACACCCGCAAGCAGTGCGCTCCTCTCAACACTGAAGCTCAATGGAAAGTTAAAATAACTTTCCCCTACAATGGTCCACTCTCCCCTGTTGGTCAATGAACTGCTCAATCCTGCAATCCCTGGGTCCCATGCTAACCTCTGTCAAAGATCCTCATGCCGACATTGCACTACTCTAACAACGACTGCCTGTCCCCTGCATACATGCTGGATCCTCCTCGCCTGGATCCTCAAGATGAAATACCTATGAACACTGAACTTGTTGCCCAGAAACTATATCGGCATAGACACCAATGTAGAAGAAGTACCTGTCCAAGCATCCCCATGCCCTGTCATGATAACCAAGAGGGAGGAAAGGTCTAGCCCCATAGGACAAGTACCTGCAGACCCACTCCAAACCAAACCAAGGTGGAGTGTGTGGCTCTCGGGTGCAACCTGGGTCCACATGAAGTGAAACATCTAGCTCATCCAATGAACTACCATATCCCATGGAAAACTTGGAAGTTTACCACTTCCAATCTCGTCTAACTACTCATGTGTGAGACTGATCACTGTCAGAATCCCTCTATGCTCAGTTGTTATCCTCTTCATGTTGTTGTCAATGGTAAATGTGTCAAAGAAGGATAACAGGCATATCTGCAGCTGACTGTAGGACGAGAAGGAATCACATGCTTGGGTCAATCCCAAGGATTCGACCAGAAGCTCATCCATCTGTATCCATGATAACTGCTCGCATGTAGTCATCACTAAACCTGAATCATCAGGTACAATCGGAAGAAACTCCTCCAACTGTTGGTAAACCACTCTCCATCTCCCCTCACCCAGGAAACTGCTGAAATGGAGCTCGATTGAGAGTTAGGACCTTGATTGAGCTCTTTAGCTCTATCAATGTCCATTTTTTTATAAAACAACCAAAAATGGGTCATGAGGCCCTTATTTTTATTTGCAATAACGACACACAAGAACCTCAAACAAGCCATTTGCTGGATCAAGTTATTTTTCTTAACCTGCAAAGACCTTAATCGATGGTTTAACTAACCCTTGATCAATGTATTTTGAAAATACTTGTATGGTGCTCGATCAAGATTTATAATAACCCTCAATAGAGATAAATTTATTGATCAATGTTTTAAAAACCTGAAATCCAACCCCTTTGTTGTAGGATTTTCTATAGCTACAAATTTCAAGGGGAGAAACCCCTTCATCTCTTTCATCTTAGGTGGTGGAGTCGATGCTAGTGGATTTGTTAGTGAATCCTCTATCCAATGAGGTATCATTTTCACACTTTTGATTTCATATTATATCTTTAATTTTTTTCTTTTAAATCTTATACTTCAAAAAAATCCATAGTTTTGAAGGCGCTTGAGAAACATTATGTAGCATAAAAACTACACAACCAAAAAAACATAAAGAATATTTGGGATCCTCATGGATTTTTCCTCTTTAAAAGGGTATTTTGAGTTTTTCAATTTATGTAAATAGCAGGAAAAAAAATAGTTGGGAACATAAAGGTCTATAAAATGTGGTTCAAATATTATTTGGTTGGCTTAGAAAAATAATTAAAAAATAAATGGGATTTTATATGTTCTGTGTAGATCATTCTTGTATATTTTGTTTTTGAAAAGTATACATTGAACATTGAATTAGTTGATGAGAACAAAATTAACTTGTTAACTTTTGGAAATTTTCAAGGAAAACCATTTAATGAAATGTAATTTTGGTACATTAAATAACATTAAAAAATTTCAAAAAGTATATATCATTAGAAACAGAACACAATTCCCTACAAATTGTTCTTTTACTGCACATCAAAATTTACAATGTGTGTATGTGTTTCAAGGGATTCAATTTGAAAAATACGTAAAATGGCAAATTTCCATTGCCACATTTCACTAAAATGTCATTAGAGAAATTTTGAGATCTAAAATAGTCCTCCTAAGGAAATAAAAAAGTAAGAGTTGTGAATTTTACCCTATTGGATTAACTCGAGTGGTTGAGTGTTGTGAATTACAATCAGGAGGTCACAAGGTCAAGTCCCCGAGTTGGATTCCTTTGTGGATATTATTGGGCCTCACTCAACGTCCCTATCATGTTAGGTTACAGAAACTACAATCAGCCAATTTACCTTGGGTATTATCCTCAGATTGAGGGGAAGTTCCTGGAGGGTTTCCTTAGGATATGCATTCCACTGGAAAAAAAAAAGAGTTATGAATTTTCAAAGGGAAAGAAAGAAAACTACTTTTTTTAATTGTATTTTTCACTTATCTCACTATAGTTTTACTCAAATTTCAAGAGTAGGAACTCATTGGATGTGGATTTAAATTATACGTCTAGCAAGCACCCAATCCACATACTTTTGATAGACCCACAATGAGATAAACTGGAAATAAATGAAAAAATTGTGTTTCTTAAAAAGAAACACATTTTTTCATGTATTTTCAATTTATCTCACCCTGGATTTATCAAAAGTATGCATATTGGTTGCTTGTTGCATGCATAATTTATTTTTTCATCTAATGAGTGCCTATAAAATTATGCAACCAACGAGTGCCTACACTTGAAAGTTGAGTAAAACTATAAGGAGATAAGTCAAAAATATGAAGAAAAAAAAATGGTTTTATCTCTTTCCCTCTAAACCTATTTACCCTTATTGTTGACATCATCATATTGAATCATATTGGTTCTTTTAAATTTGATGTTGATAGCATATTTTTTATTTTGAGGTGCAGTTTTTACCTAAAAAATTCTCTAATGGCTACCCATATTCATGGATCCACCCTTAATGAAACCCTGGATCTGGAACTCATCCTAAAAATAAAATATCAAGGCATGTGACTAGTGGAGGAAGGGCACCCCTAAAATAATTACGATGTCTAGAATTCAATGGAATTGATGGCTCTTGGATTTGATTCTTGATTTTCATTTATCACAAGTATCAAATATCATATAAATGGCATTCAAGGACACCTATAAAAATGGTCTCAATGGAATAAAAACTAAAGGGATCAATTAAACTGCATTATCTTTCCTCACACGTGTATTTTTATATTCTAGAGTGAAACACACCATTTTTCAATGTCCAGGGTAGTGATTTACGAAGTTGACCCCCCACCTAAAACTTTTGCATTGCATCCCACTGAAAGAAACCTTGGATCTAGAAGTTGTCTAAAAAATAGATGTCAAGGTGTGAGGTTGGTGGAGGAAGGATGCCCTAGCATAATTATGATGTCTAAAATGCAACGGAATTAACAACTCATTAATTTAATGCACAGGTTTCCATCTATCACAAGTTGCAACTTGCATCCAAATGGAATTCAGAGAAAAATGAAAAATTGGTCCTGAGGGCATAAAACTAAATGAATCATCAAAACTACATTTTGTCGCCTCACACATGTGTATTGTTTCTAGAGAATAACACACCCTCCACTGATATCTAGGGAATTGATCTGCAAAATTGACCCCCTGACTGTAATTTTTGTATTGCTTCATGTCAAACAATTAGATCATGTGTGAGCATAGAGGATGTAAGATTAACATCTTACATTTACATTTGCATAAGAGTGTAGTAGTGATCCATCGAACAAGTACATCATTTGATCTTAAAGGATGGAAGATTGACATTATTGACAAATACATCAATATTCTAGTGCATTAAAGGTTGAAAGAGGTGTTCCATAAATGTTAAAGATTGCCTTGAAGATTAAGAGATCTTTAAGAGAGGTAGACAAAGATATGTATGATTAGTATAACAAAGGTATTGCTCTCAAATTTTCCACTATATCCAATTTAATTCTCTTTGTTCTAATGCAGATATTGAAAGGTCCTCTTTAGTATAGCCAATTATATTACAAAATGATAGAACCAAATATAAATTATGTCACCCATGATTTAATACTAAACCAAACTTATCTTTGAATATTAGAAACTTCACTCAACTAAAAGGATGGGTGAATATGTTTGTAGTGGCACAATATTAGAGTTTTCTTTTCATTATCCAAACAGTTTTCAAATATTGTTCATATGATTTCACATGATTCATATTATTATTTTTTTACATTCTCCATATAGTTGTCAAATATTGTCAATGTGTTTCCACATGATTCATATCATAGTTTTATTTTCGTTCTCCAAATAGTTTGTTTATTTGTTTGATCTATTGATTGATTGATTATCATAATAAAATGAAGTAGAATTATGTTTTTCTAATTGAAAATTAGCATAATGTTGTTATAATTTCAAATAAACAAAGTATCCTATGTAAAACTAATACCAAGAATTTCATTTGTATTGACAAGAGTAAAAACATAATTTGTATGTTGAATAATTAAACATGTGCAATTTGGCGACCAAAAATACTCTTTTCTACTATATAAGTTGGCATACTTCAAAGAGACATGTACATAGCTCATAACTCTATTGGTTTTTTTCTAATGTTCAACCTCAATAGTTTTCATAAACCTCAATATGTTCAATATTGTAATAGGATATGGGAATATTCATACAAAAGGTCTTAGAAACCAGTGGCAATACTAGTTGTAGATTAGGTGTTTGATTGTTGTACATTAGGTGCTAAATCCAAGCATAAATTAAGCATAAGATTCCCATATGCATAATATTGCCACCTAAGTTTCCCAATTAATTATAATATTGTCACATTCAAGTTAGATTGTACAAAATATAACATCTATGTGTTAAGAATAAGATTAAGAATGAGCATCCATGTATTATAAAATGGCACATAATTCCCATAATACATAATAAGAACTCATTCCCAAAGTAAAAAAAAGGCTATAAATAGTTCCTAGGTTACAAAAATGGCAACTCACACCCAAAGTAAAAATGTACAATGAATGAAAACTCAATGACCCGCACTTTCCCCACCACTACCAGATGAATCTGAAAGGTCAATCTTCCTCTTCCTTGTGCCCAATGAATTTCTCCATCACCTACATCAAAGATTAGTGTTCATTTAGAGAGTCTACACATGAAACACCAAGTATAAACTTTAAAACCATTTTTTAATTAATAAATATAGAATTATTAGCATTATAATTCAATATGTAACAAAAAGTCATTGCACATGAGTAGGTCATTCTTACAAGGGTGTGAATGGACATGGAGCGATTGGTTTAACATACTAATATGATACCACAATAGTGGATTCCTTGATAGTTTATGAAAGATTATATCCAATAATGGGTTAAAACCACATGCCAATCAAACAAGTTAGATAGTTTTAGATCAATACTTGAAATCATGGCCTGTAACTACAATGAGATTGTATTTGAGAGTGGGAGATACAAGAACCTGAGAGTTCAAACATGGTTGCGTGATTTTCCTTGTATTCATAGTCATATTTAAGGAATAATAGTGGATGCCTACACAATCGATGATGTTGGAATATGGAGAGGGGGGGTGAATCGGTAGGGGCACTTTTTACCACTTTCAATCACAATATATAATCTTCAATTTTATCAGTAGTAAATGATTTATGAGTGCTTTCAATATATAATGAGAATATAACCATAAGTAGTACAATTCAAAAATATCACATCAGATACAAAGTACACCATAATTTACGTGGAAACCCAAATGGGAGAAAACCACAGAATGTTTTCTATATATCAAGAATACATTCATAGGAAGCACCAAATTCCAAATTCTCCAACACCAACCCCTCGATTTATAAGCACAAAAATGAAGGAAGCACCAAATCCCTAAGTTCTTCGGCACCAACTGAAAGGAGGTTACAACCCTCTGGTGTACAGGCACTAACCTGAATGAATCACCAACTCCCTGAGTTCTCCGGCACCAATCAGAACGAGGCTACAACCCCCTTTCCTTGCCCTGTCCTTCCACCCTAAACTATAAGTGTAGACTCATTGTCACTACCACTGATATTGTCACTTCGAATGTCACCAATACATCAACCAACTTGTCATTGTCACTTTCACATCAACCTATGACTACCACTGACACATCAACCAACCTGTCATTGTCACGTTCACATCAACCTGTGACTACTACTATCACATCAACCTGTGACTACTACTATCACATCAACCAACCTATCACTGTCTCTATCACTGATATACCATCATCAACCAACTGATCCACTCACATGGATACAAAAACCATCACCAAACCATGTACATCAATCATCAACCATGTACATCAACATGTATCAACCATGCATCAACATGTATCAACCATGCATCAACTTGTACCATACCATGTACATCAACTTGTACCATACCATGTACCATAACCTATACCATACCATGTCCAAACCTGTACCAAATCATGTACTAAACCTGTACCATACCATGCATCAACTATGTATCATGCATCAAACTTGTATCATACCATCAACCATGTGCCAAAATGTACTATAAGCCATGTACCATGAAATGTACCTCAATCATATACCATATCACTCATGATATGTCTCAATAATGTCATACATCATGTACCAAAACATCCAATGCATGTACCTCCAACATGTGCCATAACAATATCAAGAAGTGCCTCAAACATGCATCAATATAACTATGAAATGTACCTCATACATGTGCCACCATATACCAAGCGTGTATCTCAACCATGTAATATCATCACCATAACATATACCAAAACAAATACAAATATGTGCTTATAATAATGTATCATATCATCACAAAAGTGTACCATATCGTGTCCCCTCGTCAGCAAGCCTCAATCATGTACCATACCATGACAATCATAACCCTCAAAATAAGCACATAAGCATACCTGTAATCCTATAGACACCCTATTGTATCAAATAAAAGATAAGTAGACCAACCTAGTACCAACATATCTCACCAATTATGTCTTATCCTTGTGGGACTAATACCTCTTGTCACAAAGGGCCTCACATGATAGGCACTAGGGAACCCACAGGGGTGCCTCACGGGACACTAGTTATTTGACTTGCGGGGGTCATACAAATTATGTTTTTTACAAAAAACCCTAGCTCTCCTCTGTGATCTAGAAACTCCTACACTTCTCACTCTTCGCTACCTCATATTTTGTCATCGCAAACTTGCCAGCAAATCACTTACTCACATAGAAGATATTCAATAGAGTGAATGTCTGGATGTACTTATGAGAGACTTCTTGAGGTGTATATATAAATTTTCTAGGTAACCTCTTTCCTTAATTTTAGGGATTCTTAAACTTTCTTGGTACAACCACTTTACCCTTTCATTAATGACTTGCAACCAATTAGGGGCTTATTAACCCATATTTGGGGCTTCCAACTTCATGATCTCATAACTTCTCAATTGTGAGGAACTACGTGACCTTCCACCTACCATTGGAAACAAAATGATGAGGACTATCCATATATGAGTGTGTTACCTACATTTACACTTCCCTTCATGTCCTTATTCCTCAAACAACTTCATGCTTTATGAACACACCTAAGGTTTTCTTGTATACTTCTTCAAAGTGCCTTCCAATGAGGGCAATGATACACCCATCAAATATGTTGACACCAATGAAAACCACTACTTGTTGACATCAATGACAACTAACATGTGACCAATTCTCCTTCAATGTTTCTCTCCTCATGTTTCTCTCCCCCTTTGAAATCAATGGAAAGGGGTATCTCCCCTTGGGGTTGCTCCCCCTATCTTCATGCTTCTAATATTTCTCTTCTAATATTTGTCTTTCTCCCCCTTTGACATCATGGGTAAAAGGGTAACTCCCCCTGTCTATATTTATTCTTTGAACAATATTTATTTGACTTCATGTGCTCCCCCTATCTTCATGCTTCTGATATCTTTCTCTGACAATTTCTCTTCATTGACTTTTCTACAAGATGTTGTGTAGATCAATGTGGGATTTCCTGTATATGATTTATTTCCTCTCTTTTGGTGTTCTTTGTCCATTGGTGCTTCCTCTTGTAATTCACTGACATATATAAAAATCATTCAAAGTTACTTGACTTCAAGTCTTTATGAATTTTCAAGTTCACGTCAATGACCATACCTTCTTCTAACGATATAGCTTCTTTTGATTCCACTTATCCATTGATTCCATTGATTCCACTTATTCCACTGATTCCAATTGTTACTATGATTTCATCCACTGTTGTGTATATTTTTAGACCTGTCAAAGCTCTCATGAATACATCTATGTCCATATGTCATAAAATTCCCATGACACTGCTACTCAACTACATACAATGATGAACCATTTGTTGATTACAAAATATTCCAGCTTCTCAATTTGTCTTCTCAATTTTGCAAATCATACTCTACAAATCTACAACAATTTGTGTTGAATATGTCCTTGTCTGAATGCATCCCTAGAATGAATCTCTGCCACACTGAAACTACCTATCCAAAATTGCAAATACTTCATATTGCTCGAAATATAGTTCTTCGATCTATAGAGATGTTGTTTAGACTCCCCCTGTTCAATATTCATATTTACGGGGAGTCTCCAAGCCAAATGGCTCAAAAAAATATATGCTCTGATGCGGAGTAATATTCTTCTTCATCTGTGAATTCATCATTTTCCTCTTTCTAAATTCTAACATATTTTTATTCATCCTCTTTCTGGATTCTGACCTCTTCCTCCTTTCTTTTGGATTCATCATGATCTCACACTACTACAAATCATGTGAGTACAATCTCTAGGACTTGGTCTTCATTCACATGTTCTTCTTGTTTTTCATTTCTTCTACAAACCTTCATGTATTTGACATCTTCCTTTCTTCCTGTATATTTGTCATGATCTCGTACTATTTCCAATCCTGAGAGTATGAATTATGGGTGTCCTTCATTCATTTTTTATTCCTTTGTTTGTTCTTGTTTTATTTTCCAAACCTTCTTATATCTTATATCAACATTCTCTTTCATAGAAGTATCCATCATGCTTTTACAATCACGAGCTATGTGTCCATAGTTGTGGAATTTGTAACATTCAATGTTATATGGAGTCACATATGAATTTTTTTCTTAACCATTTCTTCAATAAGCTATGCAATCTACAGATTTATGTCCAAAGTTAGTACGAATAAAACAATGACCATAAAAGAAACTTTCATACCTGAGAGTGAATGGTCTTCTTTGTGATGTAGTCCTTCTAAATTCATGCCTCGACTGATCATGATCATGATTGAAGATTATTTTTTTCTTGAATGTGGAAAGTCTTCTTGAAGGTGTATATCTATTATACTCATTCTTCTTTGATTCTTGTTGGCCATGATTCATTCCTTTGAGTACTTATGCATAACTCTTAGCCTTTCCTTTATTCTTCCTTTCTGGCAACGTGGAGCACTTCTCTTCAATTGGTTGTGTGGGGATTCTATTTTATTCAACACTCTTGTTATGGTTTACATATTCTTTCTATGAGGTCTCTTTGTAGCGGTGTATCCTATAAAAATTGATTTCCAAACATCAAACCCCTGTGCGTGTAAAAATGTTTTCATCGTGGTATTCCACATCTCATAGTTCTGACCAATCTGATCATCAAACCATGGTATTCCATTATTTGTGTATGCATTATTATTGATCTCCATGATCTACCTTCCAGTGGTTAAACTATTTTCTTGAAGGACATTCTTGTTGGATTACTAAGAGGGAGGGTGAATCAGTAATAGAGAAATTTAATCCTTTTTTACCATAAAATGCAAGTGTTATATCAATGTATCATTATCATCCAATAATTGCAGAGTAAATAAACAATGAAAAAATGAGAAATCATACACAAACATAGTACACCAGTGTTTTTACATGGAAACCCAAAGAGGGAGAAAACCATGGAATGTTTTTTCTTATATGTCTTGAAGAATTACATTCAATGGAATCACAAACTTCCTTTGTTTTCCAGCTGCAACTGGAATGAGGCTCCAACCCCCTAGTTTCTCAGGCTACAACCTAAGGGAAGATCCAACTCCTCAATTCTCTGGCTACAACCAGAAGGAGGCCACAACCCCCTATGTTCTCTGGCTACAACCACATGTCCTTGCCCCGTCCAACCTCCATGTCGTATAAGTAGAATGATGGAACCACTGGCACACTATCACTGTGAGATATATTGATGTAAACCTGTACCAATCAACCTACACCAAACAACCTGTACTAATAACCTGAACCATGCATCAACCTGTACCTCAACTTGTAATCAACTTGTACCATAAAAAAGTGCATCAACCATGCACCAACCTGTACCAAACAACCTGTAATCAACCTGTACCATAAACAAGTGCATCAACCATGCACCAACCTGTCCCTCAACCTGTACCATCAATGAGTGCATCAACCATGCACCAAACCTGTACGAATATCCTGTCACAACAACCTATCCAAACAACCTATCACAACAACTTGTCTCATCAATATTGTAAACCAAATCAGATCTACTCATCAAGATCAATCACCAAGACAACTCTCAAATATGTGCATCAACCAAGCATAACACAATAACTCATAATCATCTCCAAGATCAATATGTGATTCTAATAATATACCAATACAAGTATGCTACATCATCCATAAACTATGTATCAACAATACTACTAACAAGTGCCTCCAACCATGTACCAAGTATGTACCAATCATGTATCAACTACTCATCAACTATACACCTCATGTATGTGCCAACTCATCAACTACTTGTCTCAACCATGTACCCAACATGTACCTCAACCAAAATCCCTCATCAATTTGATCATCCAAATATGATTTGTAACTTTGTAACAGACCTGGTTTATATGATCACATACCTTCAAACCTTCCTTAACTTTAACAACAAGAGACTAGCATTTTCATCAAACTTTACTTTAGTCGCACATGACTAGTTTTGGATTAGTCAACAACCCTAACTTGAAATAATAATAACTATGTACCTGTAATGAATAAAGTTTTGAA
The DNA here is from genome assembly GCA_010110895.2 of Picea sitchensis. Taxonomy (NCBI): domain Eukaryota; kingdom Viridiplantae; phylum Streptophyta; class Pinopsida; order Pinales; family Pinaceae; genus Picea; species Picea sitchensis. The sequence continues at coordinate 11,615 of SNQJ01S0157452.1, forward strand.
AATAGTACACAATGTTATTCACTATATTTTATGAAATTCCTCCAGGTGTCACTACTTGGAACCTCTCAAAAAAGGAGTTATAGAAAAAATGACATACCTTGTTGAATTTTGGCTTATTCTAGAGAGTGAAATTGTAGAGCGTTCCCCACATGGAATATTTGTTGTATGGATCTGAAAATTGTACACATAATACTACAGAATGTAATCTAACCAACACATTTGTTCTTACTTAATTTGGATCTATTATGAAGAAGTTATGACGTTTTTACCCAAAACACATGTTTTAGACTAGTTTTGGGACTAGCCACAAACCCTATTTTCCACGGAGTGTAACTCCAAACATACAAAGAACCACAAGCTGAAATCTATACCACATCTACTTGGATATGTTTCCTCAACGGTATCCCAATTTCTCGATCTGAAACATTCTAGAAAAAAATTTATTGCGAAAATGGTGATATGACCTGTAAATAACATACCTTAGAAAGAATCATCAAAAGAATTTATCCTCCCTTGAATTTCAGCCTTCTTTACTTCACCTTCCCTCTGAAATTTGGCTTAGATATCCTTTGGTTAGCTCAGTAACTTGTAGATATTCAATATGCTCAAATGTGATTAAAATGAGAGAGCCTTGCCTCTTATTTATACTTTCATGTAGCTTCCTCAAGGGGTTACCTTTTAACCATCTTAACCCACTTTCCTTATTTTAGGGTCAACCCACTTCTAACCACTTGTCCACTTAGTAATTTATCCATTAACATTATTATTTAAATAATTTATTTTGTATCCACTTTTATTTATAGTACACGCATCACTTCACTTTATTATTTAAATAATTTCTTCTTTGCAAACACTTTGACTACTTTGACTTTTGGGGGCTTCTAGATGACTCATGAGGGTTCACCAACTTCACATGGCCATAACTCTCTAACCATGAGGAGTTATGTGAAGTTCCACATACCACTGGAAATGGAATGACATGTAATATCCATATAGAATAGTCTTGCCTACAAATATATCAAAACTTGCACCATTATCCATCAAACAAACTTGGGTCCATTACCCAAACCTAGGTTCTCCAACTTCATATGGCCATAACTCTCTAACCATGAGGAGTTATGTGGCGTTCCACATACCATCGGAAATGTCATGACATGTACTATCCATATAGAATATTATTACCTTCAAATATGTTAAAACTTATACCATTATACATCAAACAAACTTGGGTCCATTACCCAAACCTTTGTGCTACCGGAATTCGCTATCGGACTTTCTCCAAGGGTTGACATCAATATAAAATATCACTCTCCAATGGTTGACATCAATGAAAACCAACAATCCATACCAACTGTCCATCAACCTAAGACAATTGTCTGACAATATCCCCCTTTAGAATTGATGGCAACACCAACATTGATGGAAACACTTAGTCATGATAACATCCATGCTTATACTCATCATCAATGTTTCTATCTCTCCCCCTTTGAAATCAATGGCAAAGGGTATCTCCCTTTGGGGTTGCTCTCCCTGATTGAACTCTCCTTGGGGATACTCCCCCTGACTGAAATCTTCCTGAAACTGATATCCCAACCTGAACTGTCCTCTTTATGGTGCTTCCTCATGTAAATCTAATACATATAAGATAAGCATTCAAAAGAATTCATTTTGGAGTAGAAATTACTCTGAGTCTCTGGTGAAGATACTCAAAGGCTTCTCGTGGAAGCAGTTTTGTAAATATGTCTACCACTTGTTCTTTTGTTCCCACATATTCAACTCTGATGGTCTTCTCTATAACTTGTTCTCGTAGAAAGTGATACTTTATTAGAATGTGATTCGTTTTGGAGTGCATCGTCGGTTTCTTTGAGATATTGATGGTGCTTGTATTATCACAATAGATTGGAATGGGGTGATCATACTCAACCTGTATATCTGTCAGAGTTTGTTTCATCCATAGAACTTGTGTACACATGATGTTGCTACAATATACTTTGCCTCAACTGTAGATAATGATATTGATGATTGTTTCTTTCTTAACCATGATACTAAACGCTCACCCAAGTAGAGCGATTCTCTATTGGTGCTTCGTCGGTCATCAATGCAACCTTCCCAATCTGCATCTATGTAGGTAATCAGTGATAGATCATTTCCTTTTGGATACCATAATCCAAACTCTTTTGTTCCTTTGAGATATCTGAAAATCCTTTTCACTGCTAATACATGTGATTCCTTTGGTGATGCTTGAAATCATGCCACTGCCTCCATTACATCTGGTCAGTATGTTGTCACATATAGTAAGCTACCAATCATTGACCTATATTTCCTTTGGTCTGTATACTTTGAATCATCATCTTTTCTCAACTTGCAGCTGGTTTGCATAGGAGTGGTAACTAGTTTGCAATCTTCCATTCCGAACCTCTTTATCATTTCTCTGATATACTTAGTTTGAGAAATAAAAATTCATTGGCTGCTTTGACATATCTGAAGACCCAGAAAGGATGATAGTTCTCCAAGTAATGACATTTCAAATTCATTATGCATATCCTTTGCAAATTTATGGCTTAACCTGTCATTAGTACTTCCAAAAGCAATATCATCAACATAAATTTCAATTAATAAAATACTACCTTGAGTTACCTTGATGTAGAGGTTGTTGTCTACACTTCCTTTCCATAGTTTGTAGGGAGTTTTTTCATTTTTGTTTCTGATCATTACTCTGTTTTGAATGTGAACTGGTGTATGCACTGCTCCAAAAAATATCTATCAATTTGGAATCAATTAGCATTGTTCGAGCCATTTCCTGTGTAATTATCATCCATTATGATAATGTTCATTTGTCTCTGAACCACTCTCTAAACCAATCTATGAATCCATGCTCTCTTCCACTATCATATATCTATCCAAACTTGCTAAGTGTTCTTACGAATCCATCTCTATCCATACTTTCCAAGACTCTACTTGCGCAACTATCCATAATGTTGACCCATTTATCACTATACTATCATTAAGTCTTGATTAATATATCAAATTGTACTTTTGCTAACTTACTACTTTGAATATGTCTTCTTAAACTCTACAAGATACTCGAAGGATGGTTCTTTGGTCTGTCACAGCTATCGCATAGACTCCCTCTGTCTAATATTCATATTTCATGGGAGTCTCTAAGTTGGATGGCTCAGAACAATTCCAGCTCTGATGTGTATTCATCATCATCTTCATTGGTAGATTCATCATCACCTTCATTGGAAAATTCATTATCTCTCTGAGCTATGACTTCTTTCTTTTTGTCTTTGGATTCATCTTTCACTACAATGCCTGAAAGTACAATCTCTTGAACCTGTTCCTTTTTTACATGTCCTTATTTTCTTTCAGTTATTTTCCAAACCTTTCTGTATTTAACATCTTTCTTTTTCTCTGTAGATTTTTTTTCATCTCGTTTTATTGTCAATCTTGTGATCTCTAGTACCTGGTCTTTGTTCACCTGTTCTTCCTGTTTTCTTATCCATACTTTCTTATATCTGATATCAGTGTTCTCTTCCATGAAAGTATCGATCATGCTTCTACAATCACTAGCTATGTGTCCATAGTTATGACATTTGTAACATTCAATGTTACATGGGGCTACAAAGGCACTTCTTGCTTGAACATTTATTTTATAATCCCTGCAATCTACAACCTTATGCCCAAAATTAGTACAATAAAAACAATGACCATA
>SNQJ01S0157454.1:11161-33306 GCA_010110895.2 Picea sitchensis
CAAAGTAGTCAAAGTGGTTTAAGAGATTTTAAAAGGTAAATAATAAAGTGAAGTAATGAGTGTATTATAATTCAAAGTGAATACAAAATAAATTATTTCAATAATAAATTTAATGGAGAAATTAGAAAAGGGTTAACCCTAAAATAAGGAAAGTGGGGCCAATTGACCTAGAAGATGTTTTTAAGGAAGCTACTTGGAGAGTATAAATAAGAGGCAAGTCTCTCTCATTTTAATCACACTTGAACATATTGAATATCTATAGGTGTATGAGGTAACCAAGGATATATAAGCTGAAATTCTGAGGGAAGGTGAAGAAAATAAGGTCGAAATGCAAGGAAGGATAAATTCTTTTGATGGTGCTTTCTAATGTATGTTATTTACAGGTCATCTCACCATTTTCTCTATAAAAAAAAATTCTATAATGATTCATACCATGAAATTTTTATTCCATTAAGAAAACATATCCAAGTATTTGTGGTAAAAAATTCATCTTGTGGGTCATTGTATTTTTGGAGTTACACTCCGTGGAAAATAGGGTTTGTGGCTAGTCCTGAAACTAGTCAAAAACATGTGTTTCGGGTAAAAACATCATAAATTATTCATAAAAGATACAAATTTAGTGAAACCAAATGTTTTGGTTAGGGTACAGTCTGTAGTATTCTATGTAACATTTTTAGATCAATTCAACAAATATTCTGTGCGGAGCATGCTCTATAAGGTCGCTCTCTAGAATAAGCCAGAATTCACCAAGGTATGCCATTTTTTCTATAACTCCTTTTCTGAGAGGTTCCAAGTAGTGAAACCTGGAGGAATTGCATAAAACACACTGAATAACATTGTGTATAAGTTTGATATATTTATACATTAGAGGTACAAAGTTATGATTACTTCAAGTTATGGTTTTTGACTAATCCAAAACTAGGGATGTGAGACTAAAGAAAAGTTTGATGAAAATGCTAGTCTCTTGTTGTTGAAGTTAAGGAAGGTTTGCAAGAATGTGATCATATACACCAGGTCTATTACAAAGCTACAAATCAGATTTGGATGATGAAATTGATGAGGGCTTTTGGTTGAGATACATGTTGAGTACATGGTTGAGACAAGTAGTTGATGAGTTGGCACATACATGAGGTGTATATTTGATGATGATGGTACATATTGATGAGTCGTAGTTGATGAGTAGTTTACACATGATTGGTACATACTTGGTACATGGTTGGATGCACTTGTTTATAGTACATGTTGATTACAATTTATTTGGTACAGGTTGGTGCATGGTTGATGCACTTGTTTATGGTATATGTTGATTACAGGTTGAGGTACAGGTTGATGCATGGTTCAAATTTATTGGTACAGGTTTACAACGATGTATCTCATAGTGACAGGTTGACAGTGGTTCCATCTTCTACCTCTACTTCAGGGTGGCAGGACGGGGCAAGGATAGGTGGTTGTAGCCACCTTTCGGTTGTAGCCAGAGAACATAGGGGGTTGTAGCCTCCTTCTGGTTGCAGCCAGAGAATTGGGGAGTTGGAGCTTCCCTCAGGTTGTAACCTGAGAAACTAGGGGGTTGGAGCCTCCTTCCAGTTGCAGTTGGAAAACATTCCTCGTGTTGTAACCCCGAAACTAGGGGTTGGATCCTCCTCCTACCAGCTAAAACAAAGGAAGTTGGTTCTTCCAATGAATGTAATTTTCAAGACATATAAGAAAAGCGCTTTCGTGGTTTTCTCCGGATTTGGGTTTCCATGTAAAACCGTGTACCAAGTGTATGTGTATGTTTGTTCATTTGTTCATTTTATTTACTCAGATTTACTGGATGATAATGCTTCATTGATATAATACTTGATTATATGGTTGTAAGATTAGATTTTCTCGCCACACCACCTCCTAATCCAACAAAACATCTAAGACATTTGTTCCTTTAGATCTCCAAGGAATCATTGATAAGAATTCAAAGTATTTGAGGTGATATTCTGGAAGGTATTCCAATCCACTCAAAATCATGATCATAATATTCAACTAATTCCTGGGAGAGTTCCTCCCAACATCAGGCCATACGCATACCCTTATGCCCGTAAGAGTGAAATTGAGTGCATGGTTGAAGAAATGTTGCGTTCGGAATTCATTAGACCTAGCCAAATTTTACTCAAGCACTCCTGGTAATGGTATTCAAGAAAGATGGATCATGAGATCATGTATGTATGTGTCCATATTATAGAGAGCTCAACAAGATCATTATTAAATATAAGTTTCCCATTCCAGTTATCGATGAATTGTTATATGAACTACATGGAGAAATCTATTTCACAAAGTTGGATCTTCATTGTGGTATCATCATATTAGAATGAAGGAAGAAGATATCCCAAAAATAACATTATGAACTCATGAAGGCCATTATGAATTTTTTGGTCGCCTTTTGGCCTACAAATTCAATTCCTTCCACATTCCAAGGGTTGAATTCCATTTCAAGCCCTTCAAAAAATTTTAGTATTTTGATGATATACTAATCTATAAGTAAGTCTTGGGAGGATCATGTGCAACATGTTGGACAAGGTGCTACAACTACTAAAGGAGCAACAACTATATGCCAAACCATCCAAATGTTTCTTTGGAGTGAAGGAGGTGAGTATTTGGGTCATATTGTATCTCACATGGCTAGTGTCAAGGTAACCTCTAACAAGATTAAGGCCATGATGGACCTAATGATTCCCAAAACATTGAATAATCTTAGAGGATTTCTTGGTTTCACAGGTTACTACCGCAAGTTTGTTCCCGAAGACCATGGAAGAATACCAACACCTTTAATGGCACTAACTAAGAAGGATGCATTTTCATGGACTCCGTGAGGCAACTAAATATTTTGAAAAAACTTAAAGAGGTGATGTGAAAAGTCTCCGCCTTTGACCACCTCTGTGACTCCCCACAAACCTTTATCAGGAAATGTGATGCCTTGAGAAATGGAATTGGTGTTGTCCTAATGCAAGAAGGAAGGCTCCCGGCTTTTGAAAGTTTCCACTTCACTCAAGGGAAAGGACTTACACAAACCCATTTATGAGAAGGAAAATGATGGAAATACTACATGCATTGAAGAAATGTATGTCCATACCTAATTGGTAGGCACTTCAAGTTCAAAACATCATGATAGTCTTAAATAATTTCCTTTGGAACAAAGACCGCCTTCAAGAACAAAAATGGGTAACCAAGATATTGGGTTAAGATTTTGAAATCGCCTATAAAAAGGGAAGAAAATGTTGTGGTAGATGCACTCTCAAGGAAGGATGAAGATGTTGAGGCTTCTCTGTTATCTCGGACATCCAACCCGATTGGATAATAGAAGCAAGTGGGATGAATGGAAGAATGGAAAAAAGTGTGGACTCTCATTCAAAGTGGGTTATGTGATTCCAGTGCATCGATACATTTACATGGAAAATGATTCACCATGGTACAAAGATCACTTATATTTGTAAGAACTTCCAACTCAAACAAAAGGTACCATTGGAATTTCACACCTTTCCAGTAGGAGGGCACTCTGGATATTTTAAAACCTACCATAGGGTCAAGAAGGAATTTTTTTGGGATGGCCTTAAACTCGATGTTCAAAGTTGGTTTGTGGAAGAATGTTTGGTTTGCCAACAAAATAAGGTGTGGAACACTATGACCTGTGTCTCTTTACAACCATTATCCATCCCAAGTCGTTGGTTGGAGGAGTGGTTTCCATGGATTCTACTGTGGCTACCAAGTCCTAAGGAAAGAGTTTCACTGCAGGATTGCTGATAGATCCACCAAGTACACACACTTTATGCACCCCTCTCTCTCCCTCAAAAGTTAGTACAGCCAAGCACCACATTCATGGAGACAGTCCAAAAGTTACATGGCAGCCCAAAGATTATTGTAAGTGATAGAGATCCCATCTTCAATCGGACATTTTTGACATAATTATTTTCTTTGGGTACTCAATTGGCTCATAGCTCATCCTATCATCCTCAATCTGATGGACAAATTGAGATAGTGAACAAATGTCTGGAAGGCTACCTTCGTTGCTTTGTCTTTGATAAACAAACACAATGGTTCAAATGGTTACCCTTGGCAGAATGGTGGTATAACACTAACTTTCATACTACAACAAAAATGACACCATTTATGGCACTCTATGGATACCACCCTCCTTCCATAATTTCTTCTCTAAAAGAAAAATATAATGTTCAAGCAGTGGAAGATCACATCGAGCATCAACAACAAATTCTCCAAATATTAAAGGACAACCTGACCATGGCACATAATCACATGAAACAACAAGCAGATCAACATCGTAGTGAAAGAAGATTTGAAGTAGGGGAATGGGTGTTTTTAAGACTACAACCATACAAACAGATGTCCCTCAAGAAAGCCAAGAAGGATAATAAATTATCACCAAAGTACTATGTCCCTTATAAGGTGTTGCAAACGATTGGTACTATGGCATACAAATTGGAGTTTCCTGCATCTTCACGAGTACACCTAGTTTTCCATGTTTCATGATTAAAGAAGGTTATAGGTGACAAGATCCCAGTTCAAAATATATTTCCAGAACTTGACGAGGAAGGAAAAACATATTGGAGCCTGAAGACATCACTGACACCAGAATTCGCTAGCTGAGGAATAGATCCATTTCAGAGTATCTCATTAAATGGAGGAAACTACCAGCTGAAGATTCCACTTGGGAAGATGAGTATTTTATACAAAAGCATCCAGAGTTACTCAAGTGTTGTGGACACCACTTGTCTTAAGGGGAGGGGCATGTTAAGCCCTAAATAATGGCTCATTACCCCTTAATTGGGGAATATTACATTAATAATTTTATTTTATTTATGTCAGCTTTAGTCCATTAGTTGTAATTATACCTCCTAGTCTCCTATATATACCAAGGAGACATCTTCATTTGGAATCATCTTGTAATTGAACATTTATGTGGGCATAAGGAGGTTTCCCCCTTGAAGAGGCTTATTATCTAAATTTCTCTCTTTTTCAAGGTGTTGAGTACTTATTCTGAGGTTTTTCTATGCTATATTGATATTTGATCATACTTGTCTGTGTGTTTTGTGTTTATGGTTGTGATGTATTTTTCTATCTTTGACATATATATCATGCTATGTATATGATATTTTTAATGTGATAAATACCAATCCAATACTGGGTTAGCCATGTGATCTGCTACTTGATTGAGGTTCCTAGGAATATGTGAAAATGTAATGGAATCAAAGTTGCAAGATAGGAGTCTAATTTCAAAGTATTTGCGGAAGAGGCAAGGATTGTGAACATGATACACATTGTTGAGATGTAGGACACTGAGATGGGAATCTAATAGAACACTAAGGTGACAAATGTGGCAGTGACTGGCCTCGATGAGGAGACCAATGACAACATCATATTTATTTTGGTTGTTGGTGGCCAGACCTAAGCATATGCCACTGGAATGGAGTAGCACATGTGAGGGGGTATAGAGGGCCCAAGCAACCGAAGTGTGATTCTGGGTCTAGCGGCTAGCACTGTCAGCGTAACCAATGTGGTAGGCTGATGGATGATGCATATGTCTACAACATGGGTGATAGATCAGACATGAGGAGTGTTGGTTGATGTAAAAGAAGACTAAAAACGCTACAAATGTGTATAAGGAGAAACCTAAGGTAGGGGGGCTATGCTTAGGCATAAAATTTCTTTAAGTACAACCCGTTGACAGGTTCTTTGAGGGGGGAGCCCTTTGGAGAGGCCAAGATGTAGGTGCCTTTAGTGAGGCAATGTTGGATGATGAAGGGGCCGCACCATAATGATTCAAATTTCCCATGGTCGAGAGTGGAATGGGAGATATCATAGGATAACACAATATCACCTTTGTTGAATGAGTGAAGGTTGACATGGAAGTCAAACATCGCTTTGGATCATTTTGTATCTGCCTCATTGTGCTATAATGAAGATCGATGATCTTCATCAAGGGACTCTAAAGTTAGTAGGAGCTTCTCCATTGGAGCAGTTTCAGGTAAGAGCTCTATGGCAGTGCGTAATGTGGGGATTTCACACTCGATAGGGAGTGTGGCTTCGATCCCGTGGATGAGGTGGAACGATGTAAAACCAGTGGCAGTTTTCACTGTCGTGCGATAGGCCCATAAAGCTAAAAACAACATATGGTGCGAGTTGGTCTTGTGTTTGTTAATGGTGCGTTGTAGCATGGTTTTGAGGACTTTATTGACAGCCTCAACATGCTCATTGGACTGAGGGTAGTATGGGGAGGAAAAATCATGGGTGAAGCCTAACTTTGAGGAGAGTTCTGCAAAGATCGCATTCTCAAAGTGTTTACCATGATCAGAAACTAACTATTGTGGGACTCTTAACTGGGTAATGACATGGTTGAAGAAAAAATGTGATGTTGTGTTAGCGGTGTTATTAAGTGTGGGCATGGCTTCGACCCATTTGGTAAAATAATCCACTTCCACCACAATGTACTTTTGTCCATTACTGGATGGAGGATGGAAAGTCATGAAATCTATGCCCCATTTGCAAAAGGGGTTGGCTATGATGACTGGGTGTAGAAGAGTTGGTGGAGCTTGTTCTTTGTTTGCATAAAGATGGCATTTATTGCATCACTTGACAGCGTGGATGAAGTCATGCAACAAAGCGGGACAAAAGTATCCTGCTTGAATGGTTTTTTGGGTGGTATACATACCCGAGAGGTGACCACCTCAAGCGTCGCTATGGAAATCATTCAAGACTCTGTCAACTTTGTTGATGGTAAGACATCGCCAAAGGATGGTATCGACCCCACATTGGTAAAGAATGTCTCTGATGAGGAGGTATCGGGGAGCCAAATGGCGAATGCGTCGGTGGTCATATCTAGAGAGGTGAGACCCAAATTTTTGTGTACGAAGGTATAAGAGAAGGTTGTCATACCAGGGGTCGTCTGAGGAGATGAAGAAGAGGTGTTCATCGGGGAAATATTCATTGATGGGGGAAGATTTGGTGTCTGAGGGAAAATTCGTAATGAGTTTGGTGAGGACAAGAGATTTCTTTCTTTTGGGAGTGGAGAACTCTAGATCGTATTCCTGAAGGATAACAATCCATCGGGAAAAAATTTCGTTAATATACCATCAGATGAGAAAGTATTGCATGGGGTTGGAATTTGCCACAACCTTGGTAGTTCGAAGCATAATGTAGTGTCGCAGTTTTTGGACTGTGAGGACAATCGATAACGTTATATTTTAATCATGATTATATTTTAAGGATGGTCCTGAAATATTTTTACTAATGTAGTAAATCACATGTCCACTCCCATCATCCCTTAATTGGACGAGGATTCCTGCGACTTAAACAATAGAGGTTGATAAATAGAGGATGTAATCACGATCATAGTCTAGGGGACTAATCAAAGGGCCACTGGATAGGGAAGCTTTTAAATCATGAAAATCTGTTTGAGCATGTTCGTCCCATCGAAATGGGATATCATGTCATAGTAAGTGGAGAAAACCATGTGCGCACGTGGCATAGTCTGGGACAAAGCGACGTAAAAATTTGGCTTTTCCTTGTAGGCTTCGTGGTTGGCGTAAAGTCCTAGGTGGTGGAATTTTTGTGATAGCTTGGACCTTGAGGGGGTCCACAATCATGTCGTGTTGGGAGACAATGAACCCGAGGAGGTGCTCGATAGTGACGCAGAAGGCACACTTGCGGGGGTTTAAGCAGATATTATATTGGAGACATCATTGAAAAACAATGCATAAGTCATATAAATGTTGGGTTCACTTTTTGGATCGAGCAATGAGGTTGTCCAAATAAGCAAGATGATGCGAGAAAGATCATGAAAAATGTAGGTCATGGCCCGTTGGAACGTAGCACTGACATTTTTTAGCCCAAAGGGCATGACACGATAAGAAAAGGTGCCCCAAGGGGTTGTAAAATTGGTTTTGTATTGATCTACTAGGTGGATTTGAATTTGATTGTATTCGGAGAACCCATCCATAAAGGACAATGCCTCGTGGTCAGCACAATCATCGATTATTTGGTCGATGAAGGGGGTTGGGAAGTTTTCTTTGGCACAAGCGTGGTTGAGGTCGTGAAAGTCTATGCAGACACGGATAGTTCACTATTTTTTGTTAATGGGGATGGGGTTGGAGACCCAAGAAGTGTACGCAATGGGGTAAATAAACCCGACAGTGCGTAATTTATCAATTTCGGCTTTGATAGCCACAACTTTGGATGGGTGGAGGGGGTGTTGCTTTTGACGAAAATGGGCAATATCTAGCCATGTTTTGATTCAATGTTTGATTATAGAAGAATCAATGCCATGCATCTCTGTATATGACCAGGAAAAAATATCCTGGTATTCCTGAAAGAGAGATTTGTAAGAAATGATTTATTTAGGGGGGCATGCAACACCAATGGTGATCTCTTCTACAATGCTTGGTTTAATGGAAATGTCAATTTTGACTGTGGGGGAGATGTTGGCATGTTTCCTTCTTCAAAAGCATCGGGGGCATGAATAGGGTTTTTTAACTAGTCAATATGCCTCAGAGGAATAAAATCCTTGGTTTTGATTGTGCATAGGGAGGCTTGGTCAGGACGATGAAAGACCTCTTGTGAGAGAAAAAGTGTTCGATGATGGATCACATTCCATGGGAAATAAGAGGTAGTCAGTTCCTCCAAGATATCTTCGTCACAGTGGAAAATGCGATAATACAAAGGATCTTGAGAGGTGGTAGGGGGAACCGTCAAAAGAGAAGTGTTATTTACCTTAGGGGATGAGGGCGTAGAAGGGAGATCATGTACGGGGTGTGATGGCTCGCTTGACATAAACCAAATGTCAAGACAATGTAGATGATATCTCATTCACTTGGGGAATGATGAAGAAATATAACGAATGTCAGTAATGTGAGCATCAGTAGGGAGTGCCTAAGAGGGCTTAAGCAAAGTTGTGTGGCATACTGCAACTAATGTTTGGCGGAATTGAGGTAGAGTTGGGAAATGATGAGTGTAATGGAAATATTTTAAGCATATGGCACAAGAAAAATTGGTTCGTAACCCTTTCTTGCATGTGGTTGAGGACTCCATAGTAACAACAGATGTACTTGGTGGAGTGGCAAGCAATGGGGTTGCTTTAGGGAGCTGGATAAGATTGTGTAACTCGGGAAGAGTAGGACATATGTTAGTGGGGTGTCTTTCTCATTCGCATAGTGCGCAAGGAGGTTGGGCGCAGGGAGGGAGTGGAGATATGGGCTTGTTCTTCCTTCGTCTGCCTACAATAATGGCGATGTTTCTGCCAGTTGGGGATGGGGGTGGTGTGGTAGGAGCCTGTACTAGGATATGCATCGGTAATATCTCTATTTGAGGAGGGAGAGATGGTGTAGGAACCATAGAGGGTGGATGGAGATACCATACAGGGATGGCGATAACCCTGTTGGGAAGGGTGAGGGTAGAAACTACCTGGAATGCTTGGACTCCAGGTGTGGGGTAGAAAAAGGGGATTTGGGTAATGGCTTGGGGAACTATCTCCCAAACTGGTATTTTCCCTTGGAGGGGGGGAAAATACGACATAAGTGGTGCGATTATGTTTTCATGGAATTGTTGAGGCATTAGTTCTCTGAATGGTGGAACTTCGATGTGAGGAGGGAACTCAGTGAGAGGAGTATTGTCTCCGATATTTGTTCCATTAGAGGAAACTACACACACTTGTGATGAAATAGATGAGTTTAGGAGAGGTGTTTCTCCATGATAAGTTCCTAACAAGGATGGGTCTTCGAATATTCCAAGGCCAATGTCGATGACTAGAAAATCATCCGAGATAGCGTGGAAAAAAGGAAGAATTTGATCAATGTTGGTGGAATGATTAGGCTCATAATGTGTAAGTTGGTTGATGGTGACGATTTTCCCGTTATGGGGGGACATAATTGTACGAAAAATAGAAGAGGCTATTGCCTTCATAGCATACATATAGCTACGTCTGAACAAGATATTGTAATCAAATGGGGTGTCGATAACTTCAATTTCAATCAAGATGGTTTTTCCCCCAAGTTCTATAGGGACATTTTGGAAGAGCCGTTAAGGGGATGATGGTCAACCATCATAAGCTCTTAGGGTGATGGCAGATGGTACTAATTCAGGTGAGTCGAGTTTCTGCCATACTAATTTGGACATGATGCATGTGGATGCACATTCATCGATGATGCATCGATGAACTGTGATGTTCCATATCTTAACTGGTATCTGAAAGGATACTAGAGTGGGGAGGCATGGTTCTTCGCTATCTAAATCAAAGGTGATTAGTCGAGTATCAACTGGTTCGACTTCCCCCAAGGCAGAAAGAAAGGATTTGCGTTGTAATGGAAAGGTTTGGAGGACCTCCAACATAGACATGGTTGCATGAGACTGTGCTAAATTATCAACCAAACTATAGTTATGGGCTTCCCTAGCATGAGGGTTAGGTACATTCTATCGTAAAGGTATGCGGGGTATATGGGGATTTGGTTTAGTGTTATGGCGTGGGATTATCAATGGTTGTCTTGTTGTAGCATGAGTCATTTATGAGGTGGTGGGTGTATATTTGGGAGGCATGTCGTATTGGAAACTGCTTGTTTGTAGAATAATCTCTTCTTTGTTGGTATGGAGGATACTGCGATCGGCTGGATATATAGGTTGATTGGGATCTGGGTTTTGATATTGCCCCATTTGTGGTGGGGTAGAGTTTATCTCTTGTTGGGTATTCATCACACCTTGGTGTGGAATGGGGTTTTGTAAAACGGTCGAAGGTGGTGGTTGAAAATAATTTTGTGGGGCCGATTGAGGGGCAAGTGGTGTCGGAGGGGGTTGTGTGTTCATGGATTCTTTCATCCGTTTGTAATTGGAAATTTGGGGGAAATGGTGAGTATAATGTCCATACTCACCACATAGGGTGCAAGGGAAGTTTGTTATGAGATTTTTTTTCTTCCCTTGTCGTGGTTGATTGTTATTGTTTCCCCCTTAGGGGTGCTGGTTGCCCCCAGCGGGTTGATTTTGTTAGGGGTTATTTCCTCCTAGTCTTGGGTTGTTATTGTTTCATTTTTTCCCTTATTCTTGGAATTATTAGTTTGATGGGATGGATTTTCTGTATTCAATTGTTCAAAATAATGAATATGTTGAATGGGAGAGGGTTGAACAAACTTAACACTTTCATGTGGTTGTCCTGGTGGAGGAGCAACTGGCTGGGGAGGACTAGGAAATGGAAAATATGGATTTTTTTGTGGAGATGATATATATGGCGTATAAGAAGTTGAATTACTTCCATTATTGTTGGGGTGATATACGGAGGTTGGGGGGGGACCCGTACTTGATTGAGATACAAGATGCATCATGGGTGTCGGTGGGGTCCCCCCAACAACGGAGCAGGAGAAATAGGATAGGAATGTTGGTGAGTGGGAGGAGGGTAATAAGACGTCATTCCATATGGTTGAGGATATTGATTTGCACCATAAGTAGGTGATGGTTGGCCTTAAGGGTTGAGGTGTTTCATAGAACCAATCAACCAATCTGCAGCGTGAGAAACCCCAGGTTTGTCCTGGCCAAATGGTAGGGGTCTGGGTGCATCAGGAAATACTGTGTATAAGTAACTTAATTGGGAATATATGAGGTCAAATTTTTGGTCTTTGATGATGGATTCCTCTTCTAATTGAGGAAAAGTGGATGCTACATCATTGGCAATCAAAGGAACGAGTGATTTAAGAAACCAATCGAGACATTTTTCTTTGGTGGTTTCTTCTTTACACAAACTATGTCGTCGATGCCATTCATGGATGTGGTCGACGATATGGATAGAAATGGTTTGTTTGAATTCGTAGAGAATTTCTAAGCCAATGTCATGATGAAATTGTAATTGGAAAAAGGACAAAAAGGCCTTGGCCAATGATTCAAAGGTCACATGGGATCCTGATTTTTCGTCCACATACCATTTGGCTGATGAACCGGTGAGGGTTCTTTGAAATAACCTCAAGCGGATGGAATAATCCATGATGTTGTTTGAAGAGAACCATAAGTGGAAGGTAATAAMATGGTTGGCGGGGTCTTCCCTTGGTTTTCCTTCAAACTTCGGAATGTATGAAGGAAATTTGGTAGGCATATTGGGCCAAGTGGCATCATGTAAAATGGGGTCATTCGTGAGTTTGGTTAAATCATGAATG
The DNA here is from genome assembly GCA_010110895.2 of Picea sitchensis. Taxonomy (NCBI): domain Eukaryota; kingdom Viridiplantae; phylum Streptophyta; class Pinopsida; order Pinales; family Pinaceae; genus Picea; species Picea sitchensis. The sequence continues at coordinate 23,329 of SNQJ01S0157454.1, forward strand.
TTGAGGGATGCCAAGTATGGAAAAGGGGGATTTGGCGTGGGATTAGTTCCAACCATTGTATGTGTAAGTAGTGTACCTATCCCTTGACATGGATTTGGTGGGTTTGTACTTCTTCCTTGAGAAGAAATTTGGACCCCGCCTCCTTGTGAAGGAGAACCAATAGATGGATTGCCTTGGGTATTTGACCCAAGAAAAGTGGAACCAAGTAAATCCGATCCTAAGACAATAGCACTCATTGGGGTGTGATATGGTTGAGTCAGTGATTTGGTAAGACTAGGAACTCCTCCTAGAATAAGAGGGAGATTCTATGGTTCCCCTATGGCTCCGACTAGCAAAGTGAATGTGTGAAAATGGTGATAAGAGAGAAACAAGTTCTTTTTAGATTTTGTTAGATGATCCAAAATACAAATATCATAGTTTAAAATACTTTGATAAAATAATTATTAATTTAGAATAATAAATTAATAATCTAGAATATTTGATTAATAAATGGAGACATTTAGAAATAGAGTATTGTTGTGAAAGATATGACTCTAGAAAGGTGTCGTATCTTAGGCTCCAATTTAGGAGTATAGTTATAAGATTTTTAAGATAGCATTTATTGTAAACGTACACTTGTTTATTTAATAAGTGATCCATAACTAGATTTAGTTAGGACATTTAGCTTATATATAGATCATTGCAAGAGTGTTGAAGTGTTCGGGTCTAACTCTTGAAAATTCTCATATGTAATTTATTTTCCTATTTAATAAAAGTGTGTTTCTGAGGACACTTCTACCATTATTGTGGTATCATAGCTCCAGTAATGTTGCTGAACTGAGGAGAATATTTTAATTGATCTGAAGAGGATATTTCAGCTCTACAGGCCAACGTACTCCATCATAAAATTGGTCAGTTAATTGTTAATTTTTTTTTGAAGGGAAAATAATTTTTTTGTTTATGCATATGAGTGTCTAGAGATATTCTGAAATTTCAGATTTAGTTCGTGCGGTTCCAAGGAACGAGTGTGAAGGCCAGTGATAATAATATAGAGTCAGTTCCATAGAGAAAAATATCTCTAAATCATTTTCGATAACCATCCTGTCATCTCTGTGGTGTGACCATAAGCACTTCTAGATCTAGTGTCTTTGTTGAATTACTGTTGCAATCATCATCAGTTTTCTTATACCTTTACGAGATACACTCAGCCACGAGGTGAGACCCATCATGATAACACTGGCGATGTCAACCAATTCTTGCAACTAATGCTACCATGTTGTATGACCTCCAAGCGTACCCTATCTTTGCTTCAAGAAAATAGATAATGAAGTTGAACTAAATGTCGATATAGTAACCGAAATGAAGGCCCAAATAACAAGACAACAATCCCTCCAATTCTTGTAATTATCCCTCTTCTTCTGTAGCCAAATTTGAAAGAGAAAGTCAGTGAGGGTGAATTGCAAAGGGGACCGAACCGACGACCAAGAGGAAAACATGCGGCGTCTCTACAGTTGTTGCTCCCATCGGGGCTCGAACGTGGAAGATGCCCTTCCTTAAGATTAACTCAACCGATGAGCTCGTTTCTGTTAAGCAGTCTAATCTAATCTAATCAAACCCCCCAATATTCTGAGGGAATTAGTTGTCAGGAATCCAAAGTTCACATCGCACAGAGACATTATTGAACGAGATGCCACCGGAGAGTGTCTACGCGCAAAGAATATTCAACATTTGTTATGGGATGAAAACATAAATTCTAATCTCGAGAGTTGTCAGAGAATATTGAGCATTAAATCACCCTTCATTTGTTGTGTATGTTTGTCATCTATTGATGATTTCATTATAGAACAGTGGAAACAGTTTACAAGCATCACCCAATGAATTTATAATCATCAATACCAGCTAGTTCATACGACAACATTCCATCTACTTTTTCATTTGCTTCCAAAGACAAAAGCAGGTATATCAAAGGATACACACATATCAAGTGATTTTTTGGGTAACAATTTTTTTTTGTAATTCAAAGTATTTTTACTTTGAGGGGTGGTGATTTTTTTTAATTTGCAAGAGCATTGTAAGGAGTAAAATTTTGAAAGTTACTTGGAATTTGACTAGAGCCAAGTGCTAAGCTCARTCATTTTTCTCTTGTTTCAACGAATATACGAGGGTCAAGGCCAAGCCCCGATAGATCRTTTTTTTTTGTGATGCATGTCGTGTGTTGCGCATCTTGATATCTTTTGCTTGATTCTTTTTTGGTGCAAAGTTTCAACACTACAATGTCGAAGTTAATTAATTTGTTCTCTGACTCCGATAAACTTGAAGGCACAAAATCATACAAGACATGTAAACGTCTCATTGAAAGTACTCTCATTTATAATGAACTTTAGCGTGATATATGTAATGAAGATACTAAGTAAAATAAACCTACAGATGCAGCTACACTAGTGAAATGGGAAATTAAAAATGCCAAAGCATTAGCACTCATCAAATCTTCAGTTAATGATGAGATGTATATTCACATTGAAAATACTACTGATGCATGGTCTGCTTTGAAATTTTTTAAGGATCTATTTGATACTCAGCCTGAATCAAACAAAGTTGATCTTCAATTAAAGTTGCTCCAATAGAAATTGACTGAAGGAGGTGATGTACATGAATATATTTCCATACTTAAGAACATTAAGTAGGAAATACTAAATGCTAGTTTTCAAGCTGTAGATGATAGTTTCATGACCACAATTTTAATTGTTGGATTGCCTTCTTCCTATACACATTTTTTGGAAACTTTACAAGTAACTGGAAAGTTAGACAAGCTTACGTTTGATGAGCTAAGTGAAATGTTATCCCAACACAACAAAACTTTTGGAAAGAAAAACAAAGTTGGGGAAGATGTTTTTTTCACAGAAGCTAGCACAAGTAAATTTTCAACTGATAGTTCTAGAAGCAGAGGAAGAGGAAATTTTGTATAAGGTCATGGTCGAAGCCAAAGTAGAGAAAAAAAAAATTCAGACATGAGTAATTTTCAAGGAAGAGGAAACAATCAAGGAAGAGGGTATTTTCAAGGTAGAGGAAACAATCAAGGCAGAGGGTATTTTCAAGGAACAGGAAATAGTTAAGACAGAGGCTATTTTCAAGGCAGAGGGAAAACTCCACACAGAGGTCAAAACAGAGGCAAAGGACATAATTCAGGCAGAGGAAGAGAATTAAGTCAAATTGTTCGTAGAAGATGTAATAAAGTTGGTCATTATGCAGAAGATTGTCGAACTTCCATTGATAAAATTTCCAAGTTTCATCAAAACACAACACAGTTTGCAAATGCTCGAGATGATGATGGTTCAGAATATGTCTTTACCTCATCTTCAACATTGCATATTTCCACTAATTTTCAAAGTGATTATGAAGATGCTTGGATTCTAGATTCAGGAACATCTCAACACATGACTTTCAGACGTGACTTCTTTTGGAATTTTCAAGAATGCCATCTTAATTCTGTCTTTCTTCCAGATAATACCAAACATACTCCTTATGGAAAAGGTGTAGTTAAAGTTTATTTACCTGATATTGGAGAAAGAATGATTTCAAATGTATGGTATGTACCAACCTTTAAAAACAATTTGTTGTCTTTAGTCACGATTCGACAAGAAGGAGATCATGTAATTATGGAAGATGGCTTAGTTAATATTAATTCAGTCAAATAGAATATGAAAATAGTGATGACAGTGTATGAAGATGGAAAACTATTAAGGATGAAAGGGACAGTTATTCCAAGGCATTCTGATTTTACAGGAGAAGTAAGTACATGTATTTCTCAATTTTAAAAACAAGGGATGGTTAAGGGACTTCCAACTTTCAAAAAGGAAATTCAAAATGTAAAGCATGCATTTATGGAAAACAAAATCAAGAGAGTTTTCCAGCAAGTTCATGGCATGCAAATAGATGGTTGCAACTAGTTCACATTGATGTTTTTGGACCACTACAAATTTCTTTAGGTGGTTGCAAATATGTTTTACTCTTTATTGATGATTTCAATAGAATGACTTGGGTTTACTTCTTGAAGCAGAAGTTGGAAGTATTTGAAAAGTTTAAGGTTTTTCGTCAACTTGTTGAAAACGAAGTTAAAGAAAAGATAGACACTCTTAGGACAGATAATGGAGGGGAATTCACTTCTAATGAATTCAAAACTTATTTCATAGACAATGGGATAAGAAGACATCTTACAAATGTCTACACTCCTCAACAAAATGGAGTCGTAGAAAGAATGAATCACACCTTGTTAGGAATGGCAAGATCCATGTTAACCTTTAAAAAGTTAAGTCCTACATATTGGGTAGAAGCAATCCATACAACTATCTATTTAAGGAACAGATCTCCAACTACTTCTTTGAAAGGAATCACACCTTATGAAGCATGGTTTGGTTTCAAACCTTGAGTTAAACATCTTAGATTTTTTGGATGGGTATGTTATTCCTTAGTTCCGAAAGAAAAACGAACTAAGCTTGACTCAAGAATCTTGAAATGCACAATGATTGGGTATTCTGATGAGAAGAAAGGGTACCGAATTTTGTCCAATGGAAAATTTATTGTAAGAAAGGATGTAATTTTTTATGAAACCGAAAGTAAGAGTGTTGAAGAAATAGAAAGTCTTCTTCAAAATTTAGAAACTAAAGGCAATCAAAGAAAAGGAAAAATGCAAAGTCAACCAAATTCACATAATTGGTATGAACTTGATTTTCCTTCATCTGAAGATGATACATCCAGTCCATTTACTTCGACAACATCATCTGGGTCTTCCAACAGTTCATCAGACTCTCCTAGTAGTGGTAGTTCATCTGACAATGATTATCCACCTCCATAATCTTCAACTGATCAATGAACATCAGTTTACATTAATCTAATTTACAATAATGGAAATTCAGATCCCCAAACAAGTGCACATCAACTACTAGAATGGGTAGTTCAACTTTTGAAAGATGTAAGGCCTGATGAGAAGAATAAAATAGGAACAAGGGGATCACACAAAAGTGAAGGAAATTTTTCCTTGGTAGCAAATGATTTTATTGAACCTTCCACATACAAAGAAGTAGTAAAACATAAAGAATGGAAACAGGCTATGGTTGAAGAGTATCAAGCAGTAATTGATAACAACACTTGGAAAATTGTTGATTGTCCTACAAGTGTTAAACCCATCGGATGGAAATGGGCTTGCAGAATTAAATGCAACGAACATGGAGAAATTGACAAGTATAAAGCATGACTTGTGGCTAAAGGTTTTGCGCAGCAGGAAGGCATTGATTATGAGGAAATTTTTTCTCCTACAGCTAAATGGAATACCATCTGATTAACACTGGCATTGGCTGCTCAGAAAGGTTGGAAAGTTCATCAAATGGATGTAAAAATTTCTTTTCTCAACGAAGACTTACATGAAGATGTATATATGCAACAACCACCAGGTTTTGAAATTGAAGGGCAAGAACATAAAGTTTGCAAATTAATCAAGGCTTTATATGGGTTAAATCAAATTCCCCGAGCTTGGTATACCAAAATGGATGAATATATTTGGAAAGTTGGTTTTCAATGAAGTGAATCTGATGATACTTTGTGTATTCATCAACAGGGTCCATATCTGGTGATTCTTGTTATGTATGTTGATGATTTGATCATTACGGGAAACAATGATGATCACATTGCACAGGTGAAAAAGGAGTTACATGCAGGTTTTAAGATGACATATTTGGGACTACTTCACTACTATCTTGGAATTGAAGTATTTCAACGTCCACATCATATTTTCATTTCTCAAAGTAAGTATGCAGTAGAAATTCTTCAGCGATTTGGAATTCAGGATTGAAAACCATCTCTTACCCCTATGGAAAAACACTTGAAACTTTCAAAATTTGAAAGGGGGGGGAATGGTAGACAACACTATTTATAGACAGTTGATTGGCAGCTTGATTTATTTGACAAACACTTGACCCAATCTATCTTATGCAATCAATATTCTTTCACGCTTTATGCAGCAACCACGGGACAACCACTGGAATGAAGCCAAAAGAGTTCTTCGATATATCCAAGGAACAAAATATTTTGGTCTTCTTTACAAAAAGACTAAAATTTTTGTACTTGGTGTATTTTCAGATGTCGACTTTGCCGGAAGTATTGATGATCGAGCATCAACATCAGGTTATTTAATGAAGATGGGTTCAACAACAGTGTCTTGGAGTTGTAAGAAACAAGCTACAGTTGTCACTTCTACAGCAGAAGCATAATAGATCTCAGCATGGGAAGCAACATGTGAAATTGTTTGGTTATGCAGAGTTTTGCAGGACTTGGGAATTTCTCAAACAGAAGCGACAACATTATTCATCAACAACCAGTCAACCATTAAGCTTGCCAAGAATCCAGTTTTTCATTCAAATACAAAGCATTTGGACACCAAGTATCATCATATCAGATCAATCATTGCAAAGGATGTCATCAAGCCAATTTATTGTCCTTCAGAAGATCAGATCTCTGACATTTTCACGAAACCTCTTGGCAGAATAAAATTTACTAAGTTTAGGGATGAACTTGGTATCTGTTGTAATGTATCTTTGGATCATAAGGGGGATTGTTAGATGATCCAAAATACAAATATCATAGTTTAAAATACTTTGATAAAATAATTATTAATTTAGAATAATAAATTAATAATCTAGAATATTTGATTAATAAATGGAGACATTTAGAAATAGAGTATTTTTGTGAAAGATATGACTCTAGAAAGGTGTTGTATCTTAGGATCTAAATGAGGAGTATAGTTAGAAGATTGTTAAGATAGCATTTATTGTAAATGGACACTTGTTTATTTAATAAGTGATCCATAACTAGATTTAGTTAGGACATTTAGCTTATATATAGCTCATTGCAAGAGTGTTGAGGTGTTTGGGTGTAAGCTCTTGCAAATTCTCATATGTAATTTTTTTTCCTATTTGATAAAAATGTGTGTCTGAGGACACTTCTGCCATTAGATTTTTTACCTTCAAAAAATAGTATAACTCACAATTGCATGCAATCAAATGAACATCATACATAAATCAACTGTAAAATAAACAAGTATGTGGATAGGTTGATTTTTTTCGTGAGGGGGAAAACAAAAATATGTGCGCATGTCCTAAGAGACATGTCGTCCTTCCTTTCAATTTAGCACTGGGCCTTCCAATAGAACTCGACAATGGGGTATGAATCTAATGGAAGAGGAACTAGTGAAGGTTGAAGTAGTCAGTTATAATGTGGGGTAGAGGGTGCATATCCTGAAAGAGATGGCAATATTTCCCAATTGCCACACAAAATATGACCAAGGTGCGATCCCATCCCACAACCACCTCCTGGGTAGATATCCTATGTTTGGCCACTAAGTACGTCGGTCAAAGTGTGGCATTTAGATTTTTGGCCTAAAAAACGGGTCATGGGATGGATACCCTCACAAGAGTTAGGTGACTCAAGAAGGGATGCGCAGAACAACCGGACCTCGACCTTCAACCCTTCATGGGTATCTCCCTACCTTATGGTATAGGAACACTTGACTTGGAGGATTTGAAGGATCCCTATTCTCAACTTATATTGTTTCAAAATGTGAGAACCTGATAACGGGGGGTTATTTGGATGCCTACCCCCGAGATCCTACCTAGACTAAAAAATTTCTTTTAGGCACCTCCTGTGGAGGAAAATTTAGTGTGTTCTTAGAAATTTTTTAAATGGAGTGGCCTGAGAGATTGGGGTCATGGACTAACCTCATTTGAATTAAATTGGTGTGGACAATTTCTAAAGAAGTAGACGAATCTTTCAGATTTCCTTTTGAAGTACTTTGTGGGTACTTAAAAAAAAATCTTACTTCGACCTCCACTATTCTAATAGAAGTGATGTGTGTGATGAGTGGCTTTATGTGCAAGAGAGTGAAAATTGTGCAAAATATTTTTAATAAGTTAAGTGTAATATTGTATCATGTGGACTTCTTGTGGTCTTTACAAATCATTTTACCTAGCTTACTAGGTTCTTTGGTACAACCTTGCGGAATATTTAAAGCCCTAGAGAACTATCAATGTGGACATATGGGTCCTTACTTGATCCTTTAAACTCCCTAGAATGTTGTCTATACTAGAAAATATTTTGAAACTATCCTAAGATTGTAGACATGTGGGTGTGTTATCACTGAAATGAGTCTTTTTGATACTGTTGATGGTTGCATGAGCTAATACAGGGCTCTGTGTTTTCTGCAGGTGGACGGTGGTGACGATGTCAGTGCAGTGGCGAGAGCGAGACTGGGCCCAGTTGCGAGACGTCGTGGCCATTGAGGGGCCCGGTGTGCATGCGACTTTGGCAACCTGTGGGTTGCTAAAGTTATTTGAGTGCCCGTTGATACGGGCACAGGAGTATTTGTTACATTTCCTGATCCAGATGTGGAGTCTGGAGCTGCACTGCTTCCTCATACGAGGAGAGAAGATCCCCTTCACTGCGGTTGAGGATATATATTTCTTGACTGGGCTCCCCTTTCGGGGAACACCCCTACCGGCAGAACCGGTGTTGCCCAGGACTATTTTTCTTGCCGAGATTGGCCAGAGATATTGTTCAGGTCGGGACTTTATGTCTGGGACTGTGGTGAGTATCGCGGAAATATATTCCCTGGTGCATCGCTGTATAGAAGCGATGATTGTGCGGGTATATGGGTCACTGGCAACCCAGTGGATTAGTGGTGGCCATCTTTTGGTGCTAGAGAGAGTGTTGGCCGGCGAGTGGTTCACTTGGGGGTTGACGCTGCATGCGAGGATGGTGGCGCAGTTGGACCACTGTAGGTCCACTGGTGCGGGGGAGTTTTCTTTTGGGTCCATCCTAGTGGCCTAGTTTTTAGAGAGGGTGCCGATGTTGTGCCCGAGGATTCTACTGGAGATTTCGAGGGTGAGAGAGCCGCGGTTGAGGCGGTGGTCTACAGTTTTGCTTCGTCATGGTGGTGGCGAAGGTGGCCACTTCTTTTCGGCAGAGGCGGCATAGGTATGGTGACAGATGCCGCAGGTGATACTTCGGTACCCCTATGCTGGGGTGGACTTCCGGGGTGACCCGGACATGGTGCTACCTCCGGGGGAGGTGTTTGACCATCGAGGTATGTTTAGTATTGGTGTGCATGTTTTGGTTTATTTTGTTTTTTGAGATAGCAGTCCATATGTATATGATATAGATGTTGATACTATCTGTTGTTTTTTGCATGTGCAGATGTGGAACCTCGTGGGCGCGAGCTGGAGATGCAGAGAGCGTCGGCTCGTCGAGAGCCAGAGAGACTACCGCATGGAGAGAGACGTCGGATGGAGGATTCCGCGGGGCGACCAGTTGAGCCAGAGAGGGCAACGAGGAGGCACCGGTTCGATGACCCTAGTGCAGGGCCATCACCAGGGTGATGGGGAGGGTTCACTTGACATAAACCATATATTGAAGTACTGAGGGCTACCCGTGGTGGTCAGGTGGAGATTTTTCGTAGGGGAGTGAGCAGGAGAGTTGGGGGGGTTGCGGGGTAAATCCTCAGAGACGTTATCTAAGAACCATGGAGGTGTTGGGAGTGCCTCAGGCTAAGGAGAAATGACACAAAGATCCTCCAGTGATGAGGTAATGTCAATTATCGCCTCTGCGGGTCGGTGAAGCATGGTCAATTGACGTTGCCTGTGTTCAAGGATCATAGGACACTGGTATGTAAAATGAGCTAATGAATTACAGAGAGAGCAAGGGCGTCTCATACGTTCATTGACTGAAGTGGTGACATAGATGATGTCAGTGATATTTGTTGATGAGGACATAATAGGACTGGGGTTGTTCTGGAAGTTCTAGCGTACATCGGCTAATGTCTGTTGAAAGCGTGGCAGTGCTGGGCAATGATGGGTGTAATGGCCATACTCTGAACAGATAGCACAAGCATATTTGGTCCTTAACCCTTTACTACTGGAAGGGTTGGTGGGACTAGCAGTAGTGGCGGGTGTTGTG
>SNQJ01S0157456.1:0-14323 GCA_010110895.2 Picea sitchensis
TGTGCGGGTAAGCTAATTCCTATCTAAAGACTATTCTTAGAAGAAAACACAAACTCATTCTTAAAAACTGAATCCTAATGACTACCTTGAAACTTATCATTTCCTATGTAATTCATCAACAGAAAACAGTCCTATGCCTAAGTTCAGATGCTTCTATTTCTACTCTAATGTAAGTTCACAAAACTATCTACCACTAACTTTAATCATCTATCATCACCATTTCTATCTAATCCATAACAGAAAGATTATTTCCTAAAATTATTTTAATCTAAATATCGAAAATAAATCTAAATCTGTCTACAGGAAAAATAAAGAAATATCCTACTTACCCTACTAGTACCGGAAGCTTCCTCTAGTTCAATTGAAACCTAACTATCTTAACAAAGAAGAAATAATCCAACTATCCTAACAAAGCAGAGTAACCTAACTACCCTAACTAAAGCAAAGTAAATTCAAGCTCGCATTCACTTTAATCTACGTTCAGATTGAAAACTGAAAACATAGCTATTTTAATTCACACTTTAAATCCTACAGGAATCAACCATGCTTTCAATACTCATCAATGTAGAGGATATTAATGTGCTGGAAACGATACAGTTGGAGAGTAATTAAGCAAGAACCTGAACAAGTTAATTCCCAAACTCTAAGCTAACATGCATGCAAATACTAAAATGCTGAAATAAACTAACTTCTAGAACAGAGAAAAGTAGCGACTTGAACCTGTTTGGCGGGCCCAACCAAAAGGTACAATCGCCGAAAGGAAAAACCAGAACTATTCAATCATTCTACACAAACACTGGCCATGCTTCACGCTCCATTTACTCAGAGAAATAACTCAAATCGTATGACAACAAAGTAACATAACGCAAAGGCAGATTGTATTCAGAAATGTATTTCATAACATAACATAACCTAATGTTTCTTAGGAGTGATCTTATGTTTATATAGATCCTCCTCAAAAATAGTTTAAAGCAACAATACATTAATTCAAACGGATCCCAGATCCGAAAATAACTCGAAATTAGTTAAAAACGGTCTTCACATCTTGGTACCACGCAGTGTGAGTCATGAAGTATTACAACTCTGTTCTATAATTTCGCCTTCAATCAACATATGAGTGATGACTCCATCTATCATGTAAATCGAACTGTCTCCCACTCTGGCCATAACGCATGGATCTTTAGCAGCTTCGTTGGTATCTCCACGGGGTACGAGCTGGTACCTGGTACAGGCAAATCCTGTTTCAAATAGAAATAGTACCTAACTCAAGCCACATTAGTTTCAATATTAATTTAAAGCATCAAAATGCATAAAAATAACTTGAAACGTAAAAATACCTTGAGCAACCCCATTGAGTGGTAAAGAGGTGTCAAGTGTGTCATAACAAGGCCAAAAGGGAATGGTACCGGGTATGGAAATGGAGGTCTTTGTGATATAATATAGGCAAAAACATGGTCAAGACTGGAGACCAACAATAAGAGTTGGCTCATTTTATGTATGTGACATGTCATTCAATAGTCTTTGTAGCCACACAACCTGACATGAAGCTGAGGTACAAGCAACATACTTTTCCTCTACAGAAGATTTTTAAACAATGTGTTTCTTCTTTGATGCCCAAGAAATTAGTTTCATGTCGAGGTGAAAAGTGTACCCCGAGGTGCTTTTTCGGTCATCTGGGTTGCTTGCAAGATGAATGTTAGTGTAACTAGAAAGATGATTATCTTCAGATTGAGTGTACCATAAACCAAAATTGAGAGTTCCCGCAACATATATCAGAATCATTTTCTCCATCTTCGAGTGAGAATATTTGGGAGATTCCATGAACCTGGAAACAAAGCCAACTGCATACATAATATTAGGTTTAGTTGTTGAAAGATACAACAAATTTCCTACTAAACTTTTGTATAAAGTAGAATCCACTATAGGTTCTTCATCTTGCTTGCTCAATTTTGTTCCTAGGGGTATAGTGGTTTCTATTGGATTGAAGTCTTCCATGCAGAATCTTTTGATGATGTTTTGACTATTTGGACCTTTTCATTTCCTTGGTAGGTTTTACTGAGAATATCCCAGGCATGTTTTGAGGTAACAAAACCTATGATTTTTTAGAAAATTGAGTCATCCACTGAGTTTTGAATCCAAAACTAGGATTTATTCTCTCTTTTCCTCTGTTCTTCCTAAGCAACTGTTTCTTGATTGTTCATAGTAGCTATATCTTCTGGATCTGGTTCCACATAGCCAAGATCCATTGTATCCCAACAATCTTGTGCTTGTAGGAAGGATCTCATTCTGAGAGACCAAAATTCATATTTTTTCCCAAGAAGAATCGACCCTTGTGTTAGTCCTAAATGGTTAGAGGTGGCCATTTTTGTAAAAAACATCATAACAATTCTTCTTCTCAGGGATAAAGAAATAACTTTGTTATTGCTTGATGCAAGGAGACAGGTCCTCGTCCTGTGTCCTCCACATAAAACACACCAGCGAAGTTTCGAAGTTGAGCTATAGGAAATTTCTTGTATCCCGGTATCGATCTTGTTGTATATGATTATCTGAGCACAATATCGTGCAAAGTCAGAGATTTGATTTGCATTATTTATCGACTATAGCCCTTTAATGGTGAAAACTAGGAGCTTTGGGGTTCCTTTTTTTTAACGATTTTTTTTTTAATGTTAAATGTTCATATGACCAAGGGATGAGAACCATATGTTCTGGGTCTTTGGGATCTAGGAGTTTCGGGAAATTGGGACTTTCTTCCCTTCTTATCTTCGAATACACAATTCATGAACTGTCAAACAATAGGAAGCAAGATCAACGGTCTTCAACAAGCAACGAGATCGACAACTCAAATTTCACTGTTTCGGGCTTCGACGATTTTTGTTGATCACACCAACACATAAAACACCCACAAAGTGCCAATCACCGAAAAAGGGAATATCAGATGGATCCTGTTCTTCCACCACATAAACTCCTCTGTGCCTCCTTCACACTTCGTCCTTTGACTATTTTTCCACAACACCTTTTTACAAATCTCTCGAATTGACGAATACACCCAAGTATTAAATCAACGGTCCTCAAGCTCTGATAAATGGATGATTTATATTTCTTCTCTTCAAGCTTCAACGATTTATTTTGGTTTTCCACACAACACGACCCTTCGTATCCACCGATGCAAAAATTATGAAATGGCAACCAAGATCAACGATCCACAACTCTCAGCCAACTGATGACCGAGATTTTTTTTAGGACACAGGGAGTTTTGTCCCTGTCTTCTCAATGACAAAAATTCACCAAAGTGTCCAATGTCCGAAGCGATGTAAGCATGATCCCAGCGGTCCATGTGTTTTCTAAATGAGTGGACAGGATCCACTTCGGTGATTTGGCGTTCGGGGCTCTTTCTGCATTGCTTCAGAGTTCTCCCGGAGTCTCAAATCGTCGAACTATTAGATGACTTCCACATGATCAATAGCTTGGGTTTACTCCAGCTCTTTGGAGCTTCGGGTGATTGGTAGCTTTAGCGCCTATTTTCTACTTCCTCCGAAGTATGAGATCACTGAATATGGGGATCGTCTGACATGTGTCTACTGGATCCAATGATCCAGAGTCACTTCGGAAAACCATGACTTCGGATCACCTTGTAATATCAACGACCGTGTTTAAATGTATCATGAAGATCAATGACCATGAGTGATTGCAGAGCTTTAATTTGCTAGTGCATTAATTTCCTTCCTGATCTCCACAATGAAAATATGCTCGTCCGTAGTGGGGTTGATGTCCACCGTTGATCTATTGATCTAGCAAGATTGACGATCCTAAGGGATTGCAGAGTTTGAACTTGCACAGTCTTTAATTCCCTTGTGATTTCCGTAATTTCTCTCTGCCATTGATTTATCTTCAATGAGATCTGATGGTCTTGACTTAAAGTTTAAATGATCTGATGGATATTTTCGCTCATACCCAGATCGAACGAATAAGATATGTTTGGCTCCCTTGCACGTTCCTCATCCTATTTGGGATTAATGAGAGGACCGAGACCTGTTCCCACGACTGATCTAACGACTGATGTAGATTCTCCTCTACTACTTCTGCATCTTCCTCCTGAAGAAACGATTCCATGAATTGTTAAATCTCTTCATCTTGAATCTTCTTCTGCAAATCTACCTCGTGCTCTTGTTTAGCAGATTGATGTCTCCAACGCTTCTTTAGCAGACTGCTCCAGTTCTCCTTTAGTGGACTACTCTCTAGGCTCTATGAAGAGTCTTATGTCCCATGCTTTGATACCATGACAAAACTGTAAACGAAACAGATAATACATAATAGACAGATCTAGAATAGAAAAATTTAGAGCACAATTGTATTAGTTGATAGTCTAAATCTATAAAGGGAAAAAGAAACAAGAAGATCAAGAAGTCAAAAGAAAATCCTAATGACTGGTACATCTATCCAGGACACCTGGCAATGTATAGTCATACGTTGTTGAGGTTATAAATAACAATTATATGAGTAAGAAGATAACACTATTGTGTTTGGGGAGAAACACGTTTTTAAAATGTGACAACAATTGATCAAAACAAAATGTAAAAACCGAAAATTACTTATGTAAATAATTGGTGATGTTACTCAAGTACCTAATTTCGATCAATCAAGATATTCTCTTGCTATGCATTTTAGTCATTTCAAGGACCTTACTGTGATTGGAACATGTGCCATGCCACAAACTCACTCCACACTAAATAACAGTGAAATTGTTGCAAGGGTCATAGTAGGGAAAAGTAATGCAGCTTAAGTGTTGGAGTCTAAAAAGCTTGAGCTGGTTTTTGGTCTGAGAGGACAAGATAAAAAAAAACCTCTACTATTCCCAGATAATCGAAGGTTTGTTGAAACATAGAGGGGGATTGTACGTGGACAGAAGATTTGTAGTATCGATACTCAAGTACCTAATGTCGATCAATTGATATCTGTTATTTCTATGAGTTTTAGTTGTTTCAAGGACATGACTATGCTTGCAACAGGTGCCATGCTACAGACTCATTCCACACTAAATACAAGTCAAATTGTTGTAGGTGTCATAGTAGGGAAAAGTAATTCAACAAAAGTTTTGGATTATGAAAATATTGAGCTATTTGTTGTTATGAGAGGAAAAGATAAAATAAAACCTCTACTATTCCCATATAAATGTATACATATATCTCAAATATCCAGTGATATAATAGAAATGTATCAAAGATGCAACCATAAAAACAAAGATACAGTAATACACAGTTTTCTATTAATGAACAAAAATGTACAAAGACTGTAAAAATACAAAGTGAAAGACTTGTTGGAATGGTGGCAGCTTATCTCTGAGAAGAGATGTGACGGCCACTTGCATTCGCAAGAAGATGAGTTTACAATGAGGCTCTAAAGTCCTTTTTATCAAAAAGAAAATCCAAAACCCTAACCCCAGAAGATGAAAAGCCAACAGTTTTGTGCACCCCGTTTTGGGTAGTTTGGTGTATCAACTTTCCGAGGGCGTAACTTTGGCATACGATCTCCGTTTGGGGTAAACGATATCTCGTTGGAAAGGTATTGTCAAGGATATTAATTTAGATGTCTGAATCATATCCTTTGGCTATCATTGATGATATTGATCCCCAAAACCGTTCATTTAGGCCCTTAAAATGGTACTAGAAAATTGCTAAAAATAGTAAATGACCAAAATTGCTAGAAAACTGTTTTGATCCGGCCACCGATATCCACATGGATCATACCTAATGTCGATCAATTTATATCTATTGTTTCTATGATTTTCAGTCGTTTCAAGGACCCAACTGTGCTTGTAACAGGTGCGATGCCACAGACTTATGGTAATGTGCTTATAGAGACAAAAACACATAGGGGAAAATGCAAGCGAGGTATCAAAGAGACATATATTGTTTGTGCCATTGAAGACAATGAATCATCAAATGGTGATGACAGGGAACGGGTGAGGAAGGCTATGATGATATATGATGTCTTGCAACGCAATCTGATGAATGAAGATGAATTATGCAATGAAGCAAGTGGAGGAACAAAGCGTACTTACTTAACGACAGGGACCGTAATGAAGAATAAAAGGAAATGGATAAACCGAGGTGTAATATTTATAGGTTCAGTCCGAGGTGTTCATTGTTGATATTATGGTAGCTGGGGGAGGTATTAACCTGTACGTGTAACCTTTAGCGAGACTAGAATATTTCGAGAAGAAAGAGAAATCCTAAACAGATGTGTGAGAACCCTAGAAGACATGTCATCTCAACATAATATATAATATTAAGTTATTATACTCTAGGAATATAACTAGGATAAATAGGAAAAAGATAAACATAAAATGTAATTACCAGAAACTGAGGTTTTTGGATGGGTCAACTTGAATTTCTGGTAATTACATTTTCTCTTTATATTTTTCCTGTGTAGACGATTTGTCTTCCCAGAGTATAATACCATAATATTATATATTCTACTGAGGCGATATGTACTCTAGGGTTCTCACACATTTTTTTAAGTTCTCTTTCTTCCCAAAATATTCTAGTCTCGTCAAAGGTTACACGTAGAGGTTAATACCGCCTGCAACTACCATAATATACCTAATGAACACCTAGGACTGAGCCTATAAATATTCTACCTCGGTTTATCCATTGAATTTTATTATTCATTATGGTCCATGTCATTAGGTAAGTAGAGTTTGTTCCTCCACATGCTTCATTGAATAATTCATCTTCATACATCAGATTGTGCCTCAAGGCATCATATGGCATTAGAGCCTTCCTTACCCATTCCCTGTCATCACCATTTGACAATGCATTCTCTTCATTGGCACAAACAATGATGTCTCTTTGATACCTCGCTTTCATTTTACCCTATTTGTTGTCATCTTTGCAAGCATATTACCATGAGTCTGTGGCATGCCACCTGTTCCAAGCATAGTCAGGTCCTTTAAACGGATAAATTTAATAGCAACATTAGATATCAATTTATCAACATTAGGTACTTAAGTATTGATACTACAAATATTTTTTCCAGGTACAATCCCCCTCTGCGTTTTGAAAAACCTTCAAATATATTGGAATATAAGATATTTTTGTTGATCTTGGCCTCTCAGAACAACAACCAACCTAAGATTTTCAGATTCCAACACTTATGCTACATTACTTTGTCCTATTGTGACCCCTGCAAAAATTTCACTATTACTTAGTGTGGAATGAGTGTGATATGGCACATGTTCCAAGCACAATCAGGTCCTTGAAACGACTGAAACTCATAGCAACAATAGATCTCAATTGATCGACATTAGGTACTTGAGTATTGATACAAAATTTCTTCTGTCCAAGTACAATCCCCCTCTATGTTTCAACATACCTTCGAATATCTCGGAATAGTAGTGGTTTTTCTAATCTTGTCCTCTCAGACCAACAACCAGCTCAAGCTTTTCAGACTCCAACACTTATGCTACATTGCTTTTCCCTACTGTGACCCTTGTAGCAATTTCATTGCTATTTAGTGTGGAATGAGTATGTGGCATGGCACCCATTCCAACAACAGTCAGGTCCTTGAAATGGATAAAACTCATAACAACAAAATATCTCAATTGATTAACATTAGGTACTTGAGTATTGATACTACAAATATTTTGTCTAGGTACAATCCCCCTCTGCGTTTTGGTAGAACTTCAAATATCTGGGAATAGTAGAGGTTTTTGTTGATCTTGTCCTCTCGGACCAACAACCACCTCAAGCTTTTTAGACTCCAACACTTCAGTTCAATTACTTTTCCCTACTGTGACCCTTGCAAAAATTTCACTTATATATAGTGTGGAATGAGTCTGTGGCATGGAACTTGTTCCAATCATAGTCAGTTCCTTGAAATGACTGAAATTCATAGCAAGAGAAGATCTCAATTGATCGACATTAGGTACTTGAGTATTGATACTACAAATCTTCTGTCCAGGTACAATCCCTGTAATGTACCCCAAATTTCCCAAATAAAAAAAAAATTGTTAAGGGACATTAAAGTTCTTGTGAATTTAAAGTATTATGTTTTACAAGAACATCGAATTGATTAGGTAAAAATATAATTTTATTTGATTTTGTTAGCTCCATTATTGATTTGACTCGAAATGTTTCCACAAAAAAGTTGATCGAGGGTCATGTTGTCTGGATTATTTCTACGATCTACTCCCCAAACACATATTCCATTCTAGGTCAGCACCATCTTCCATTCTAGGTCAACAAAAGAAATTGTAGGTCCTTGCATTTATCCACAGAGGCTGGACTCAACAATTGCAACTTTTGATGGAGTTGGCTGACTGCTGCAAACATTTTCCCTCTCTTTTTCCCTTAATGGTTGGGTGCGAGTTCTTATTAATAATGAATGTAATTGATTGGTTGGCTACATTGGTTTCAGATGCACCTGTTTTGGCATACCTCCAGATGGAGAGAGGAATCATCGGTAGGAAATATGGGAATCACGCCGGCGTATGTATGGGAATCATCAACGGTAATAGATAGTTCGCGGGCTACTAGTTAGCTATAGCTGGTATCGATGATGAATGTTTGATCAACATCATATTAATAGTACAAACCTGGTGCAAACTTTGGGAGAAATATGTAGTTTGTTAAGCAACATTGAATGTTGTGGCAAGTGGATTATAGGTTATCAATACCATGCTAGATATTGGCTACCGTGCAAAGTTTATCTTCTATTTTTTTTTTTTTCTAACTAGATCAACCTCAAACTAGTAAGAATTAAGTGCTGCTTATGGGTAACACCTACCTTATTGCCACTTGCACTATAATTAACCTGCATGTGGCAGGTGCTATAGGAATAAAAAAATTTCAATTCCCACAAAATTCCACAGCAGGCATCCTAAATACATAAATATATATACTTTCCTTTTTAGATTAACTATGCATTTTGTTCAATTCTTTTACTCATTCAATTTGAAAATGAAATTTGAATAATTTTTAATAATGTAACATTTTAGAATTACAATTCACAAAGAGAAATAGTAACCATCTCTTCCCTCCAAAACCTTCATCATTTCAAAAACTCATCTCTTCCCTCAAAATCCTCATCATTTCAAACCTTAAACCCCTCGTCATTTCAAACCTTATTTATGTAATACTGATCCATCCCGACTTCATGACCCTAGCTTATTCTGGTAGAGTATGGGGAGTAAAGGACTAAAAAATTTACAAGGATTCCCTAAAGAATAGTGCCTATTGGACTGCCTTACTTTAAAGAAATTCATTTCTTTCTTCCGAGAGAAAGTGATAGAATTGATGACTTCACATGGTGCCCAAATGAGGCTTCCTACTTTACTGAATACTTGACCGGGATGGATCAGATCAAAAGGATGTTTTTCCCAATGGCTTTGTAAAGATGTGTGCGAGCTGGTCTCATGGCCCACAAAATTGAAGTGTGATTTCACCACTATTGAATAGCTCACATATGAAGTAAAAGCTAGTGTCAATGTGATTGCTTTTCTTATGAAAAACATGGTTTTTGGTTAAAACAATTTCTGAAGTAGTGTCATAGAAGATATTAGTTGGCTCATTTTCTGTATATGACATGTCATTCAATAGTCTTTACAGCCACACAGGAAGTTGATGAAACAACGACATACTTTGCCTCTGTAGAAGATATTGAGACAATGGGTTGCTTCTTTGATGCCCAAGAAATCAGATTCATGTAGAGGTGAAAAATATACCCTGAGGTGTGGCTACCTACAAAATTACTGTCAGTGTAGAAAGATGATTATCTTCAGACTGAGTGTACCATAAACCAAAATTGAGAGTGCTCGCAACATATATCAGAATCATTTTCGCCATCTTCGAGTGAGAATCTTTGGAAGATTCCATGAACCTGGAAAAAAAGCCAATTGCATACATAATATCAAGCTTAGTTGTTGTAAGTTACAACAAATTGCCTACTAAACTTTTGTATAAAGTATAATCCACTATATGGCCTTCATCTTGCTTGCTCAAATTTGTTCCTAGGGGTATAGTGGTTTCTGTTGGATTGCAGTCTTCCATGCAAAATATTTTGATGGTGTTTGATGAATATTTTTTCTGAGAGACACAAATCCCTTTGGTTGATTGGTCAACCTCAATCCCCAAAAAATATTTCATTATGCCAAGATCTGTCATCTCAAACTAAGATTGCATGGCATGTTTAAATCGGGTTAACTGAAGATATCCAGTATATATCATGGACCATCAACATAGAAAAATTTTACCTTTCTCATCTGTTCTAGTGTATAGAGTTGGCTCATTTTGGCTTCTGCGAAAACCACTCTTGATTAGGTAAGTATCAATTTTGTTATACCAAGCTCTTGGAGCTTGCTTTAATCCATACAAATATTTCTCCAACCGATAGACTTTGGTTGGATGCTCTTTGACTTCAAATCGAGGTTGTTGATCCACATAGACCTCTTCTTCTAAGACACCATTCACGAAAGAAAAAGTTTCACCATAATCAATGCCTGGTTGGTTGCTGTGAGAATCCTTTGGGAACAAGTCTTGTAATGTTTTTTTCAATCTTCCCATTTTAATTAAGTTTAGTCTTATAAACCCACTTGACAACAATACTTGTCTTATGTCTGGGCAAATCCACAAGATCCCATGTTTTTTTCTTCTCAATAGGGTCAAATTCTTGGTTCATGGCTTGAACCTAATGTGTCTCTTTGGTTGCCTCTTTCAAAGATGTAGGTTGACATGACATTAATGAAAAAAGATTGTGCTAATCAGTATCATCAAATTGCTAATGGATTTCACTCAAGCTTCGAGTTCTCCGATTCCGAAGTTCAGAAGATGATTTTTTTCTTGAAGAAGAGTTGTTCGGAGATGTTTGAGGCTGTCCTTGTACCTACAATCTTGGAAGCACAAGTTGATGTGTTTGTTGTCCCGAATTATCTATGTGTTCAGGAAGTGGCAACAATGGATTTTGGCTATCCATAGGGTGATTTTCAGACTCACTCTAGAACTAATATTGAATAAATTAGACATCTCTCTTGATAATGAGTTTCTTTGAAATCATATTGTAGAGTCTGTAGGATTTGGATGTCTCACTCTAGCCAACAAAAATGCATTTCTCACTTCAATCATCAAGTTTCTTCCTCAATTCGGAAGGTATGTGAGTGAATGGAAAGCATACAAAATTACTAAGATGAGCAACATTCAGTTTTGTCCCACACCATGCTTCGTGAGGGACCTTCATCTTCAACAGGATAAATTGAATAGGGTACAACCTCATTCCAAAATAGATTTGACAAACATTTATCTATGAGAAGGATCCTTTCCATGTTCACTATAGTCTGTTTTTTCCTCTCATCCACTCCATTTTGCTGTGGAGTATACATGGTTGTGGTTTGCATGATTATGCCTTGTGATTTTCATAAATTTGCAAATTTTGTTGGACAATATTCGCCTCCTCCATCTGAACTTGGAAGCTTCACATATTTCCCACTATGTTTTTGAGCTTCAACCTTGAACTCCTTGAACTTTGAAAAGGTTTCAGACTTGTGTCTGAGAAAATAGATCCATATTTTCCTGCTAAAGTCATCAATAACTGTTAGAAAATAGAAGCTACCACCTATTGACTTTGTTTTTATTGGTCCACATAGGTCAGTGTGAACCATCTCTAAGTGTTGTTTGGCTTGAGTGGAGAAATGTGGAAATCGTGTTCTCTTATGTTCTCCAAGAATTTAAGACTCACATGGGGGATTTCTCTCTTTGAAGATAGGTAGACCTTTTACCATGGAGTGCTTCTACAAAATCTTAGAATTTGAAATGGAAAAGGTCCAAATCTTGTTTCATTGGGGGTGGATGCACTTTGTGCATAAGATTGGGTCAAATTTTCGGTTCTAAGGGTTAGGGGAAACATTCTATTCCTACATGATGCTCCTTCAAAAAGTACCTTATAGCCATTTTCAACTAGTTGTCCTACACTCAGATTATGTTTTAGATCCGGGACATGATAGACATCATTTATGTCTTTCTTTATGTTTTGTTTAGTGAGAATAGGTACTGTTATCGCACAGTTTGTAGTTTAGGTCAAAGGCCAAAGGATAGAGATCAAACTGGCGTAACAGGAACCTTCCCCACCCAATGTCACCTCAATGGGGAGGTTCTTTCTGTTTAGGGAGGTTAGCCCAGGGGAGACATCCCTGGCAACCTAGGGTTTTGAAGAGGCTAAGGTATAAAGCAAGGTTAAAGTTTCCTCCTCACAGGTTACCACCTAGGTCAGATAGTCCAGCTAAACAACCAATAATGAAGTGTATGCCTAGTTGAAAACACCTGCCCGGAACAAGACAACAACAATACAATATATATATGTAGGCTACAAATCAAAGGGTTAGTACTTCAATAACTATCTGCTATTATTTAATAAGCAATGTAAAGCAATGAAGTCAATGTTTTGTCAATTAGCTATGAAAGAGCATCAATTCATCAATATCTATCAAGATGATCAAGCCAACAATGTATCCAAACAATAATTTGCTCAATAAATGCTTCAAATCATCATTCAATTGCTTATATTCAACTTTTGTTGCATCAAGATGAGATAACCAACTGTGACGTCAACCCTAATTAAGTTAGTTTGTTAGTTAGTGTTTCAAAATTTATAGTTTTGAGAGTGGTTTTGTACACTAAGAATTCAACGTTGGAGGTTAGATATCAGTGCCTTAGGGTATATGGAGTCAAACAAGATAAGGGCAGAAGGTCTTGAAAGGATGAAGACTTAAAGACTAGAGGGAAGGGTTCTAAAGTGCTGCAAAGACAGGGCCCTAGAATCAAAACCCTAGGGGAAAGAGGCTCACTCTGGTGTTTCTTAAGCAAGGCCTCGTGCTCTTTCCTCCTTCTTTAGGTCAACTTGGCAAAATGACTAGCATAAATGATAAGTCTAAGGGAGAAAGTGTTGTAAGGACAAGGCTTTCAAACCCTAGAAGATGATGGCCCTAGGTGTATATAACCTAGGCCTAGGACATCACCCCCTTTCAACCTATAAACTTCAATGCTAGCTTAAGGGAAGAAGCAAGATGAGTGTAGCAAAGGCTAGGCTCAATCCCTCTTCTTCAATGGATGAAAAATCTCTCTCTAAGGGGACATGTAACAATGATGTACTTGTGTGCTTGTTACCTAGGGTTTCAAATCAACAATTTAATAAGCAAATGAAAGAAATTAGACCTATAACCATTCAATTAAGAAGTTTTGCAAGAAAATTACTTACATATCATGAAGAAAGCACATGCAAACCCTAGTTGTAAACCTTCCTTGGAGAGAAATGCCACAAGATGCCAAAAATATCCTTCCAATAACAAGTGCGCCTCACTTACAAAGAAAATATACCCAAGAAGGGTGCAAAAATCAGACCTCACAAGTGTGAGTGAATTGTGTTATGTCCAAATGAGGGAAAACCATCCTCAATATATATCATCTCATGACCTTTAATTTAAATTAGGTCATTAAAAATAGCCGACAAGGCTAATAAAAAAAAATCATATTGTTTTACATTAAACTGTTAAATGAAACCCTAAATGAGCAATAAGCAAGATGTCTATCCCCTTTGAGGGAGATGTTGGCCCTTTTTAGGGCAAATCATAGCACTAGATGACAAACGTTGGCCCTCTCTAGGCCTCCAAACTCTGCCACACGTGCCAAACTACCTTGTCAAACTGCCATGCACTGGAGGTGACATCAGGGGCCTCTAGAGGACATCCTGGGTCATCAAAGGGACACGTTCCACCTGCAGTGGGTCAACCCCCTAGGGCTGGGCTCAACCAAGGCATCCTGGATGAAAATGATTTTCTTCTTCTCTCGTGCAAAGGCTTGATCAATAACTGTCTTGTTTCTGTCCCTAATGAGGTCCCAACAACCATCTGATGGGATCTTTAGCCCCATGGAGGTCCGAACTAATCATCTCCCCATGTGTATCAGTCCACTTGGTACCTGTCCGTCGGGCATGGTCCTGCACATCAAAATTTTTTCCCTCCATGGGCTCATTAGTCATGGGGATCATAGCAATGCCAATCATATTTCATCATTAATTTTATAAAATGCATGCATAAAACCCCTAGCATATCATCTAATAGATCAAAGACATTACAATGACCTACTATACAAAGCTAAAGAAAAAGACAAAATGCCCTATTGGGCCAACATCCATAAGAAAAGGAAAATTTCCAAAGGATATCATCTAAGCCATGTAACACGAGGTGGTGTGGTCAAAGGATGTCCAGACATAGTGAAAGACAAGGGTGAATATTATCCGTTGGTGCCTTTGTAGGAGGCGAGCTATACCTGTCATGGAT
>SNQJ01S0157457.1:12117-22145 GCA_010110895.2 Picea sitchensis
GATCCTTGATTCTTCTTGAGCACAACAAGTCCAAAGTTCTTCAAATGTCAGATACTCCTTTCTTGTGTTCATGCTTGCGGAAAATGCATCCCACGTCTTGGGAAGACCATTGAGTACTATGTTTACCAATTCCTTCCCTGAGATGATATCTTCAAAGTTCAATAGCTTGTAGTTGATCTCTTAACTGAGATATTCTCACAAAATATGATGTTATGTTGTCCTCATCATTCATCTTCATGTCATAGAGCTCATTCTTCAGACTCATAACTTGTCTAATGTTTCTGACCGAGAAGAGATTTGTTAGGGCATCATACATATTCTTCGATGAGTCAAGATGGGAGATGTAGGGTATCAAGTGGTATTTTATAGATTCCACTATGATACTTATATCATTGATGTCACTGTCTTTGAACTTCTCCATAACTGTAATGTTTTGTGGTTCCTTCTCTTTTCCTTCTTCAAACACTGGTTCCACGATATTTCCTTTGATGATATTTAACACTTTATTCTTGGCAGGGATGAGGTTGATCCTTGTCTTCCATGCTCTGAAGTTAGAAGATCCATCTAACCTATTCTCTGACTTCATAGAGTAATTCATGGCTGCTTTGACTTTGTCAACCCTAGATTTGACCAGAAACGCAAAATCGACATCTTGGATTGTTGCGAGTATCATGATATGCGCTAGGCTAGGGCACACTGATCTGTTTAGAAATTAGGTCAATCCCTTCACTTAAGGCGCCTCAATGAGAGTTTTAGGGTTTTTGCAACTTCACCTTCTAGTAACCCTAGCAGGAGTGCTATGGTGACTGCTCCTGCTATAAACCCTAACGACAGTTCTTCAATGAGCTCAATATCCTTATGTCTATGTTTCCTTCCAATGGTTAGACTGAATGAAGGAGGTGTGGGCCCATAACCTGTTAGAATATAAGTATATGTGCTCATTTTACCATTGACAATACCCTTGTCACCCAACCATAGGTCAAAGCCACCCTCCGAGCACCTTAACCTTGACAGAGAATCACTCCGGAAGCAAACCCTAGGCTAGATATCCAAACAAAGGGTAGCGCATCTTTCCCCAAGGATAGAGCATCAACAAGAGATGATAAGATAGTCCAAACCCTAGCCAAGAGATAGTCCAAGCATAACTGCTAGTTGCAGCAGCTGCAACAACAACTTTCCTCCAAACTTGCACAAAAATTAGGCAACTGCAGTGCGCACAAGTGCTTCTCTGCAATTCTGAGACTGCCTGCCAGAATGAGAACTGGCCTCCTGTATTTCTACTAATTTTGGCTAACTCCGTAGGCCGAATTCTTATTCTGGGTATCTGTCTGTTCAATATATATTATTATTTCTGGCCGACTTCTTCTCTTGGAGGCTAATAACCTAATATAAATTATCTTCTTGAGTCGACAAGTCTTCTAGGGTTATTAGACAACTCATTAGGGTTTCTTCTTTCTTCCCGGAGTATTCTGTCCTCATCAGGTTTACATGTGGAGGTAAATACCTCCTGCAACTACCATAATATCAACAGACCCCTCTAGCTATTATGAAGTTAGGGAAGTCGTCGCATTATCTAAGTTGTTCCAAAGTTTGTCCCACTTCAACCATCAAGATGAAAAAATATGGGGATAGGGGGAATCCCTACTGCACTTCTCACATTGGCCTAAAAAATTGGTAGATACATGATTGACTAAAGTAGCTTCCCAAAGGGTTCCAATACATGCTTGGATCCATTCCATAGATCTTGTAGAGTCTCCAAAATATTGTAGGGTCGAGATAATAACATGTGGAGAAATTTGTTGAATGCATTGGCTATATCTAAATTAATGAGAACTCTTTTATCTCCCTTGGATATAATCACGTGGATGGATTCCTCGATAAGATAAGTTCTCTTTTTATATGTCTCCCCTTCATGAATCCCCCTTGATTCTCATAAATGATCTTAGGAAGTAGATTCCACGACCTGTTTGTTACAAATTTCATGAGAATCTTATGCAATGCATTACATAGAGATAACATAGGCATGTATTAATCAAAGGAGGATGAATTTCTCTCTTTGGGGTTGAGCATTAAGAATGAAGAGCTTATGTCGCCACCAATTTTGATTATTTTTCTTGAGATCTCAAGCATGCACCTAAGATTGTGCTTGATGATTTTCTCACTATTCCTATAGAATTGAGATGATAATTTGTTTGGACCTAGGGATTTATTCAGGTCCATTGATAGTAAATACTTCTCAAAGTCCAGGGGTCTAGGGATTAAAGTCAAGGATAGAAACATTTTTTTTTTCACAAACAATCAAAATCTAGATAATCAAGGAATAATGTTCATGAAATACTGAAAGAGAATGGGGACAGAGTCACAAAATATGAAGAAATAAAAGAGGAATACTCCAATCACCTTAGGGAGATATATATAAAGGAGGAAGAGGAAAACCTTGAAGCTACACAATTCATGCTTCAAGGAATCCCCTAGTTTGTCTTATAAGCATAAAATTGAGCTTGACAAGGAGAATGAGGAAGAGGAAGTCATTTATGCAATATGGGGTTTAGAACCAAATAAGGCTCGTAGTATTGCAGGTTTTTCCATTCACTTTTATCATGTTTGATGGAGAGTTATAAAGTTTGACCTATGCCATATGTTGAGTTGGACAAGAAGAAATCCAAAGATAGGAGGAATCACAAACTCATTAGTTCTTTCTTTAATTCTAGAAGATTCTAATCCTTTGTCCTTTTATATATTTCAGCCTATTTCTTTGTGTAACACATAAAATTTTGAAATTTTTTTTTTTCTGATGGCTTGAAAAATATTCTTCCCAATTTAATCTCTAAAAATCGAGGTTTTGTCTAGAAACATTAGATCATGGACAATATTTTCCTAGTGAAAGAGGCATTCCACTCTAGTATAAGTAATAAAGAAAAATAAATGATAATAAATATGGATATGGCTAATTCCTTTGATCAAATATGTCATTCATTTTTATTTTTAGTCTTAAGAATGTTTGATTTTGCATATTCCTTAATAAACCATATTAAGGGATGTATTAGATTCCCATGGATAACTCCTTTAGTTAACAATAGGCCCCTATCTTTCTTCAAAAATAGAAGAGGATTGAGATAGGGTTTCCCTTTCTCCCCCCTTCTCTACATTATTATGGAAGATTCACTAAGTCGAAGGTTAGAAAAGGAAATGACAATTGGAAATATATAAGGAATATTTATTGTTTATGGGACCAAAGGAATAATTCACTCCCAACTTGTTTATGATACACTTCTCTTGGGAGGTGCATCAATAATCATAGTTGAATGGTTTAAGCCACCTTTGGATCAGTTTATGAAAGCTTTGGGAGGTTGTATAAATAAAATGGAAAACAACATATATGGTTGGAACTCCTCTCCTTAGTAGTTGCACTCCATTGCTAGGATTCTTTAGTTTCCCTATGTCATCAAATGGAAATCTTTAAAGTATTTTGGGATTCCTATTATGATGGGTTTTCCTAAGGTAGTAGGCTGACGTGATATAATTTTAAAAATTCAGCAATAGGGGGTGGGGAGTAGTGGTTAAATTTAACTAGCAGGATGATCGTAATTAAATATATACTCTTAGATTTTCCCTTGTTTCAAGGATTTGCTATGTTCACACTAGTTGGAGTCATGCAACAAATAGGGAAATATATGTATAAACTTATTTGGCAAGAAGGAAAAAACAACACTAATAAATTTCATCTTATCAACTAGAGAACTATAAGAGCACCAATGGTTTTAGGGTGTATATACATTAAATATCCACAATTTATGAATTTAGTAATGAGAACAAAATTGTATTGAGATTGTTTTCAAGCAAGAAAATTTGGTGGAAGATTGTAGTTCACAAAAAATATTTGTAGGTTAGTCAACTTTGCAACCTACATATGTTGATTCTAGATGTAAAAGGGTTGTCCATATGGAAACTATGTAAGGTAGAGGCACACTTCATTCAAGATAACCTCTCTTGGGTGTCTAGAAATGGGGATCAAATTCGTATTTGGGAAGATCAAACTCTAGAGAAGCCTCCTCTAAATTGACTTCCTAACCTCATTGGTTTGAAAGAGTGGATGCAGGCTTGGAAGAATTGTTACTTGTTTAATGTTTATGAGTGGGACAATTTAGCATCCAAACTTTGGAAACTTTGGAATAGTTTTAATATGTTGGATCATCTAAAATAATAATGGAATATCCTAATTTGTATTCTATGTGGAGCCACCCAATTGAGTAAAGAAGCACAAGACAATAGAATTAGGGAAATACAAGGTGTTCCATATTCAGTAAAACATGGGTATAATATTTAGATAGTTGATCAAGTTCAATCTCTAAGATGTACCATCTAGAATTCAGTCTGGGGTCGGGATTGTTTACAAAAAACAAAAACAAAAACTTTTTCTAGATATTGGTTCATGGGAAGATATTGAAGGATGAAAAGTTGAAGAAGAGAGGAATATAGGGCCAATATATGTGTCCATTATGCACAAAGGAGGATGAAACATATATACATTTATTCTTGGAGTGTGAATACAAAAGGAAACATTGGAGTATATAATTTCTAGATCTAGGGATACATATTGTCATCCCCAATATTGGAAGGAGATGTTTAAGACTTGAAGAAAAAAATATGAAGGCATGTTCTTAAATAAGTCTCTCTTGAAAAGGTTTGGTTGGAAATCCCTAAACATTTGAGCTTGAAGATCTAGTTGGCTAGAAATAAAGTGATTTTTCATTAAGAAGTTCTTCCACCAAGGATGGTTATATCATAGGTTCATGATATACTCAACGAATCATTTTTTTCAAAAGGAGTGAAAGGAAAAAATATATCATTTATAGAATCAAATGAACGATTATGGATAAAATATGTGTTATCGGGGGGGGGATAGAGATTCCCAAAATCTAGATTGGAATACTGGGGAAATTTTCATTGTGGAAGCTAAGAATGGTAGAGGAAGAATGCATCAATGGATTGTAAATATGAAGCATAATTCTCTCTTCTTTGATTGTGCCTTGAAAGGAAATCCAGGGATGATTTTAAGGATGGAAATTTATTTTAAAATGTTGAAACCTTGACGAATCTTACCAATCCTTCATATGCCAACTGTAAAATGTTTGGTGATATTTTAATAAAAATATTCAAATTTCTAAGGATTTTATATAGTTTGTATAAAATTTTGGCGATTTTTAAGGTAAAATAATTTTATCTTATAGATTTTGGGCAAATAATTTTTAGAATGATGAATCTTTTTTTGGGAAAAACCATGAAAAATTACCCCATGAATGAAATTTATCCCCTAAAATCATCCATGAGGAGATACATGGGTGGCAGGTGGGGGGCGGGTGGGGATCATTCTTGATCTTGAGAGAAAACTGAGAAAATTCCTTTTCCTAGGGATTAGGCAAGACTACCAATAATCAAGTAGAAGTATTGGCATTGTTGCAAGGGTTAATGATTCCAAAGCATAAAGGGATTAGTCAGATCTCATTGATTAGGGATTCCATTGTAATTATTCACCATATGTATTATCATTTATTTCCCCAAGGCACTTAGTTGAGTAGGATAGTTATCAAATCTCAAAGATTGGTGAAAAGTTTTGAACTTGTAGATTATTATCATGTGAAGCCCTTCACCAAGGATTCAATTAACTTTGTACAAAAAATTGTGTAACATGAATGGACATTTAAGGGTAAAATCACAAATCTGGGTAACACTTGAATCATGATAATCAGGTCACGAAATTGCTAATGGCAATTTTTCGGTCAAACTCTTGAATTTTTTCAGCCAAAATGTTTTTTCGACCGAAAGTTAAATCTAACGACACCCTTGAAAAATCTAATGACAATTTTAAATCTAACAACAATTTTAAATCTAAAGTTAGTTTTTCCGTTAAAACTAACTTTATTCCTAACTATTAGTTCAACTGAAAACCTGTAACTATGGCACTTTCCAGAAAAATATGTGTTCACTTCAGATTACTCCAATTTGGGAAGGAACAAGCTCCTTAAAATATTGTGAGTCTGATTTCATATTTAGTACCAACATTTTCATAATTGAATGGAATTTCATTTGATACAATTTGTATTCAATTTAATTGTTTTTTAGTATTTTTAATAAATTTTCTAAAAAAATGTCTTTAGTTTTTTTTAGATGACATAATGATTCAGTTAAATGAAAAATCAATATTTGCAATAATACATAGTAGAAAATTATGGAAAATTTATATTACGGAACCTTTCACTATCCTCTTCAAATGGGTATTTTTAGATTTTACTTTTAAATCAAAATTAAGGCACATAGATGGAGTCTCACTAAACATGTTTAAAATCTGCAACTTTTTCAGATTGGTCAAATTCAAAAAATTGTAGAAATTATAATATTCATTTGTTAAATTCAAAACTATAGTCATACTTTAATAGAGTTTGTTTGGATTGTTGCAGTGTATTTTATTTTTCATAAACACAAGTTTAATAATGAGTATATTCATGTCGAAAAACATAACTCATTATCAGTCCCTTCAGTTTTAAGGAACATATTGTCAAACAATCGCTAAATTGACATATCAAATTTCAATAAACAAATTTAAAAAATAGTCAATAGAAAGTTAACAAAATTCATGAAAAGTTTTTTTTTACTGTAAAGTGAAATTCTAAATAAAAAAATACTTTTGTTTACCGAAAGTTGAAAAACTTCTGAAAATATATTTTATTTTCTTAAAAAGCAATGAAAATATACACCCAGATTCATGATTTTACCCTTAATGAAAATTTAATGTTTTTCCTAGGAGAATTTTATGTTTAAGGTCGCTATGGAATCAAATATTTTCTATGTTAATTTAATTGTGTAAAATTTTAAATAAAAGAACATTTGAATTTGTATTGCATCATAGGCTTACAACATATATCAATTTCTATTTCCAACATACTGATGGGCCTCATAAATGTCATCTTTTCATCATTCTTTACATATCTTTTTACTTACCCATATCCCCATATTTATTCTTCTCGATGCTTAAAACCATCATTTTAGCATAAGGAGTTTTCCATTTAGTATGTCAATTAAAAATCTGATTAACATGAGAATAAATTGTATTTTGTATTTATTCATGACTAATGGCTTATTTGTGGACAAGTTGTGATAGGATATTAATTCAAGATCTTATGGTAAAGATCCACAAGATACAAGTTGGAGGAAATTTGAATTAATGGTGCAATGCATTTATAGATCCATGTGTTGTATATTTAGCATGCTATGGTTGAGGAAATTGACCACCACCAATCATGTGACCATGTGACCACTTGGAGAAGAGAATAAGACATATATTTTATGGTTTTAATCATTGGGAGACATATTTTCATGTGCCAACATGTGCATACTTTTTTTTATTATAAATTTAAATACCTTCCATATATATGCCATGGATCTAGGGATTCTCACACCATTAATAATTATTTTGAGCATGTTTTGGGAAATTTATTATAGCCCACATAGTTTATTACGAATTTGACAATCAAAGACATTCCAAAATTCAATGGGAATTAACAAGAATATTGTAAATCATTTCATATATTTTATAAAATTGTAAAATGGTTGTAACCATTTGAGATTTATTGATTCTCAAGTGGATCTATATTCGAACATTTGTTATTTTTATTTTAAGACAATCTCATGTATAAAAGGGAGTGTCATCCTTGTTTTTAGGAGGAGATGTTGGGGAAGAAAGGAAAACACTTGGCTTGGATTGTAAGAGTTGTTGTTTAATTTAATCATTAAGTTTCATTCTTATTTATTTTGTGTATGTTGTAGAAGTAGTGAGTGCTAAATTTAATAATGATGTAGATTAATATCAACACCTTGTTCTATGGATAAAGGGCCCACTCCAATAGAACATAGTGTTGTGTAGATTAGGTAGGTTTTATTTCTTGTCATGTGATTTCATTTATTTTTGTAAACATTTATTTCTATGACTTTTATGCAATTATGGAGAGCAATTTATTCCCTGTAAATATTTATTTGTATATATGGAGTGTGGTTTATTTTATGTAAATATTTATATTTATGATGTATTTCTAAAAAATGATTATTTTATTAATTCTCGCACTTTACTTTCCCGCAATTTAATTTCCTGCCATTTACTTTCCAACACTTTACTTTCCTATCAATGCGTGGTGTGACTTACTTTCCTGTCAATGCATGGTGTGATTTAATTTCTAGTCAAAGTATGGTGTGATTTAATTTTCCACAATTTACTTTTCAACAAAGTGTGGCATGATTTATTTTTTGCAACTCAACATTGATTGCATTGACCCCTACACATTAGATAAACTATTGAAAGTAGGAAGTGGTGTGATTTTCTTTTTGCAACTCAACATTGATTGCATTGACCCCTGCACATTAGATAAACTAGTGAAAGTAGGAAGTGTAGCATGCATATACAATGCATGGTAGCTTGTAAGTTCCATATGAACCCTTGGTTGACAATTTAATGTATAACCCCTTTGATTACCTCACTATTAATTAGAAATGTGATTAAATGGTCTATCACATACTATCCAACAGTTTCCAATTTACAGCCTCATAATTAACAAGTTGATAATAGCTAATTAGGGATAAGTAAAATACCTCTACTTGATCTAGTCCTTTGATGAAAACCATATTTTCTCCTTTAGTTGTCTCCTTGCCTTGTTTGACTACCTGAAACTAGATGCTTTTCCTCCCAACCAACTAGGAACAACTTCGTTGGATCTCTAGATCTAGGAAATCTTGGGGGCTCTCCTAGCCCTCTATTCCCAAAATCCATGAACCACAACCCACTAGCATGTCCAATAATCCTAGTCAAAATCACAATTCTAATCCAAATCTCTGTCTAGTTCTCACATAGTCATAGTTTCAATGCTTCCAAGATTCAATGGTTTGTCGTCTCTCCCTGAAACCATAATCCATTCTCCCCAAAATTCATAACCCATAAAACTTATTCAAAACTCCCCCCTTACTTCCTTCTCCATCACCTTCCCCCTCAGGAAGCTCAACTAAATCATAAAATAACCACTCTTGATAGCCAGGTAAGTTTTCCTCCCAACATCCTATGCACCTCATTCATCTAATTTAACTAGTGGGTAGGTAATTTTATTCTGGAAAGATTTAATATATGACAAACTATCTAATTTTAATAATTTCCATTCAAATCACACCATACTCAATTTAAATCAAGTCAACATGCATTTTTACATAATTTTTACACCATACTATCTAATTTTTGCATTTTTACATTTATATATATATATAACATGAAATCTAAATAAACCAATAATTTAATAAATAACATGGAATCTAAATAAATCAATTAATTTAATAATAACATTAAATTTAAATAACTTAGTGAGATTAATAATAAAACATTACACACTCATGAAAAACAACAATGATATTAATTTTAATACATTGTAATAATACTAGCATACATGTGCAAGGTATGCATGCATAGATAGTGCATACTTAGTTCCTGCGTGTACTAATGATAATAAACATCACATCTAATGCACAATTCATGTATGCTCACAACCAAGTCGATAATGCAATAAACCTTGTAATGAATTAATCAATCATTTATACTAACATAATAACAATAATTCATTAGTCACAATAATCCAAAATGAATGAAACATCCAGCTAGAGCATCATAATTGAGTTAAACATTTAATAAAAAAGAGAAGGGAATAAGTAAGGTACTAAGGTTACATGACTAAATCCCAACATCACTCTCAACTATATAGAATCACCCTTCTTCCCTAACCTACTTCCATCTTCCAGATCTTATCCTTCATCTATTGGAATATACTAGAGCATCAACTATATTGACATAACTCCATATATAACTCATAAGAGGAAATGCCAACCACCTTGACCAAGATTCCCCAATAGGAACCTTGCAGTCACCATCACACATCTATGGGAATGTGGCTAAACAAAACTCTCCCATGACTCTAAGTTTCATAGGATAAACGATGGGA
>SNQJ01S0157457.1:22155-33447 GCA_010110895.2 Picea sitchensis
TTTGAAGACATCTTTATCAGATTTGGAGTGCCTAGAGAATTAGTCACAAATGGAGGACCTCCTTTCACTTCTCACGGTTTTAAAGCCACCCTTCAAAAATATCATATTCATCATAGAATGACTACACCATACCACCCCCAAGCTAATGGACAGGTGGAAATCACAAATAAAGTAATAGAAGCCATTCTCACAAAAACGGTGAAGGAAAACAGAAAGGATTGGTCTCACAGGCTCACTGAAGCATTATGGGCTTACAGAACTACCTGGAGAAATACTACAGGATTATCTCCCTATGAATTAGTTTATGGAAAAAGTGTCGTCTTTCCTGTGGAATTTGAAATCAAAACCTTAAGGACTGCTTTAGCTTTCAACCTTGATTTGACCGATGCACAGACAGCCAGGTTGCAGCAGCTTAATGAATTGGATGAAAAAAGACTAGATGTCATTCATCAGACAACTATGATTCAACAACAAAGATCAAAATGGCATGACAAAACCATCAAGCATAAGCAATTCCAAAAAGGTAACTGGGCTTTACTGTATGATTCTCAGTTTAAAGAATTTCAAGGGAAACTACGTACAATATGGCTTGGACCTTACGAAGTGGACACTGTTTTCCCCAATGGAACAGTAAGGCTCCTCATAATTGATGACTCTAAAACACCGTTATTAGTGAATGGTCATCGGTTCCGTCTGTACCAGTGCCCCATTTCCAAAGAAGATTTTAAGGCCACATGTGTGGTAGACTCACATTATCTCTTTTTAGAGGGGCCTCCTACCCCTCATTGCAATTAATTTTTCTGAATTTAATTCCTTTAGTATTAGATTAAATTTCTTTTACTAGTAATCCCTGTCAAGGAATGGCATGTTACAATTGATTCTTTTGTAGATTCTCGATCAAAGAAAAGGCCTACCAAGAAAGGACGATCTTACTTCAAGAAGATCCAAGCTTCATTTTGTGAAGCACTGCTGCCTCTTTCTTCATCACTTTCCAGCAACATTTTCCTCATTTTTCCCATCTTCCCCATTGATGAAACACCATTGTTCAGCAATATTTCACCCTTTTTCTCCATTGTCGAAACACCATTGTTCAGCAATATTTCGCCCTTTTTCTCCATTGCCGAAACACCACTTTTCAGCAATATTTCATCATTTTCCCCATTGCTGAAACATCACTTTCCAGCAACATTTTCCCTCATTTTTCCCATCTTCCCCATTACTGAAACACTACTTTTCAGCAATATTTCACCCTTTTCCCATTGCTGAAACACCATTGTTCAGCAATATTTCATTTTTTTCCCCATTGCTGAAACACCACTGCTCAGCAACATTTCTCCACTACTGAAACACCATTTCTTCAGCAGTATTTTCCATTGTTAAAACACCACTCTCCAACAAACATTTCTCTATTCTTTTAATGTTGTTGAAACACCACTTTCTCAGCATTCCCTGTCAATAAAAACATTTACTTCAACTCTTTCACTCTCATACTACATTTTGTCCTTTCACGACCCTCTCTCATAATTAAACAAACCCTTGATACAATTTCTCTAATAAATCCAAAGTCTCTCCCATGGTTACTGCGGAACTATTATGGACAGGCACTATATTTTTTTGAAGTATGAATCAAAGGTAAAGATGAGGTATGTAAACTTTATATGTAAATACAATTGAACTATGGCTAATGAGAAGATCCTGACTCATTATTATCATTCACTTAAAATCATTATTTTAGCCGTACTTGGGGGGGGGCATATCGAAATCTTATGCCATCATTTCACATGAACCGACTACCATCATTCCTTTTTACCCATCATTTAATTTGTTTTCACCACCATTTGCATGCCTTCACCCGCAAAACTTACTCTACTCAGAAGCGGTTACTTGACTCTCTGAATGTGCATTTTACTGAGTTGTTAGCTATGGGAGGCCCTGTTATACGATACGAACCCACCACGACATCCCTGTTAGAATTGTATCCAGAAGTCTATCAATTTTTTCTGTAGGCAGGTTGGTTGGGTTATTTTTAGAGGCTCGAGGGATTTGATCAACAACAGGTTCTTCAATTTGCTCGAAATCTTCAAGAAGATCATTCCATCGTTCAAGGGGTTCGGATTCCAGTCACATAGGATGATATAGCACAGGTTTTGGGTCTTCCTGTCACTGGCATTCGTTGGTTCAGCCGCAAACACATTATCCTTAATGCCCAGCAAGATTTTCTCTTGCCAGGAGAACAAATTGAGCCTAAAGGTAGGGGTGTTCGACTTAGCTCGTTACCGCCTCCTTGGCCGAAAGTTACAGAGTTTGTCAAGCACTACCTCACCTGTGAAGGCCGATTCCAGGTAGTCTACCAGTACAATTTTGTCTTGTTGTCTCATTTACGACATGCTAGATTGGTGAATATTCCCTACTATCTACTCGGATGTCTTAGAAATATGTTGCATTATTGTAAAAAGGCTAAAAATCCTGCCCTTTCCCTCACCCATCACCGTCTCTCTCAACTACTCATCCAAAATGGTTTTTCCCAACAAAACCCTCCCCTAAAAAACCCACCCATAGACCCTCAAGAAGTTGTTGAACATCCTGAAAATCCTCAGGAGTAGCAACCACAAAACCTTTCAGACCCTCCGGAAATACCTAACAATCCACCTACAGACCCAATTGATCCAATTAACCCTCCTACCATACCAAGCCCACTCCACAACTTACCAGAAACATCTACTCCTACTGTTCATATCCTTAGCGATGATTTTGAACCAGATAAACCTGATAACCCTCCCTGCCCCATCACTGAGGAAAAACCCACACACAAAAGAAAGAAAGAAATTCCTCCTTTTCTCTCCTTTTTACAAAGAAAATGAATGAGGACCTCAACAAGAGAAGCCACTACTGCCACTTCCCTAAACCCCCAACCCATCTTGCTAAAAGGTCGTACACCTCCACCCTCCCAAATTCCAGAATTTTTACCTATTCCACCCATGGGCACTGAAACACAAGAACCAAAGGCCCAAGGTACTACGACATCATTCTCTTTAAATCAAGTAGTTGAAACACAAGAACCAGTTACTCATTCAGTAGTTGAAACACAAGAACCAGCTATAGTTGTTACACAAGAACCGGCTACAGCTGAAACACAAGAACCAGTTGTTGATGTTGTTCCCGAAATACAGGAATCAGATGCCCAGGGTGCCACAACACTACTTTCTCTACATCAAGAAGCTGAAACACAAGAATCAGTTGTTGATCCTGTAGTTGTTCCACAAGAACCAGCTATTGCGGATGTGACTGTTACACAAGAACTAGTCACCCCTCTTAATACACCCATGAAATATCAACAACCAGAACCAACAATGGCCTCTGCCTTACAAGAAAATGAGTTCCTAAGGTCTGAACTGGAAGCCTACAAGCAAGAGCTAGTAATGGTAAAGGAAGCCTACGACAAGGAACTTAAATTGTATACCCTAGCTCGCATAGCGACCATGACAGAGGAAAACACAAAAGAGAATCAATGTAGAGATTATATGTGTAGTCAATGTGGGGACATTTATTATCAAGAAGGCTACAAATTAACTCAAATTCCAATGCCTGGAGCTTCCCCTGCACCTACGCCTTTTGCAGTCAAAGAAGAAAACCCTTTTGTTACACAAGAACTAATAGGACCTTCCAAAATTCAAAATGAACCCTGGCCTACAGCAACTGCTACATCTGAAGCCCCTATTTTTATTAATAAAGTTGTACAAACACTGCCTATTGATGAATCTTCCCCTCCTAGTAAGATCAGCACCCATACTCTTGTGGAACGAGCCACTCAGACCCTACCTCAGCCTATCACTTGTGATGCTGAAACACAAACTCAACCATGGGATGAGCAGGCAATAATGGACAAATGGAAAAAAAGAGTCTGTTGTTACACAAGACAAAAACCTGCAGGAGCACATACTACTTTAGCTAAACCACATCTATTCAAACTGGGAGGCTTTGGAGAAAACACGCCAAGAATCTTGTGCCCATAAGAAGCAGAATGAAGAGTTAAAAGGCAAATTGCTCCTGATGTTTGACTTGGCACAAAAATTGTTGGCTGCTAGGAAACCATCCTCCAATTACTCTATTTTCCTCATAGAACGACTTACATTTTTTTCAGATTAAATCAATCAAAGAAGGTAGACCCCACGCAGTGTTAAATCTAGCAGATTTCGTTAGAAATTTTGCAGAATCCTCTACTATTGATCAGCACCTCCTATGTGAGGTATATCTTCATAATAAGGCCATCCCTGAGAAATAACAGCTTAACCTTAACCCTCTTGTCAGTGATATCTAGATTCGGGCACTCACCTCCTTCCTTAACAATCAGATTACATGGCAGAATGACTTCCTAGCTGCCAAGCATAACGAAGATAACCGCCTCCTCTGGATACGGCCAGAACCACAGAACGTTGCCACCTTTGTTGCAGAGTATTATCAATTTTTTAGGAAACCAGGGATGATTCAATATATTCGGCAACTACAGACAACAGTACTTCAGGATTGTCAACAGTTTATTAAATCCACAGAGATCGCTGCCCTACAAGAAAATACCATGTTCTAGCAACAATCTTCTGAGAAAAGGCGGGAGCACAATCCCTTTAGTCCTACCAATCTTGAGATAGCAATCTCCGGGGTACCTAGCTACATCAAATGTGTTCAACAATGTGTTGAAAGATGGATAGGTTATCAGTTCCATTTTCCTATTATGTGGATGCCAGCAGAGAAATATCAAGTTCATCATAAGTTTCCCAAGAAGGTTGAAACAACAACTTGGCAAATGCTACAACGCGTTCAAGGATTCAGAGCTCCAACAGACAACACTTTCCACAGCTACTACTTAAGTAATTTGCACGCTCAGAGTCGGTATTCGGATTCTGATTCAGATTGAAGTTGCCTGAGGACATGCAACCTTTTTAGTTGGGGGGGATGTTAGGACCCTATAATGTACCTTTTTGTTCATACTTTGTGCTATCATTACATCCTTTTCCCACTCACATTTAAGCCTACATTATCACCTTAACCTATCTTTCCAGAGGTATATAACGTTTCTTCTCTTTGCTATATGTTTAATTTGTTTTACATGTAATTTTACATTACTCTCATACTTAGCCATCGATCAAAAACATATAGTTGCTGAAACAATTTGAACTGCAGATTATTGTTGGTGCTTGAAGACCTGTTGCTGAAACAGTCAACAACACGCAAATCCCGTTGCTGAAACAGGCTGTGATTTGCGATGTTGGAACATCAATTCACACAGCAGTAACAAGAAGGAGTTGCTACACTGGCCACAACAACTGCACCTTAAGCCAGCACCAACCATCGTTGTTGCTTGAGACGACGTTGCTGAAACAGTCAAACAGAACGCAAATCCCATTGCTGAAATAGTCTGTGATTTGCGATGCTGAAACAGTATACAACAACCGTAACAAGAAGATAAATAAAGAAGCAGTTACACCGGCTGCAACAGCTACACCTCAACCTAGCACCATTCCAACTATTGTAACAACATTTTTCTATGGGAGATCAGAATATCCTATTCCAGCATAGAAGATTAGATCTGACTAAGAATAGGATTCTTATGTGCACATGTAATTTTATGATCAATTGTATTGAGAGGATTCTCCTCTTTAATAAGGGGAAATCATTATTAGACAGGGGGGATTTTCTTTTGGCTAGAAAGGAATTACAGAGAAGGGCGTGCTCACTTCGGATATTGTAACATGATACAATTGACAGATGAATAAAAGATTATTCTGAGCATTTCTTCTTAGTTACTTTCATTTCTAGGGAATCTTGTGAGAAGGGAGGGCCCACATTCTTCACAAGATTCACCCATTAGTTATGTAGTGTGTCAGTATTTTTTTTGTTCACTCCTTGTTTAAACTCTATTTTGCTGAAACTCTACTTTACTAAACTCTGTTTTGTTGAAACTCTGCTTTACTGATTGTTACATTGTTTTCATACAATTCATTCATGGGTAACTGTTAATCATTCTAATTAGTTATTCTGCTTGATGAATTTATGAAAGTGTGATAATCAAAGATAGATGTTGAAGATTCATACTTGGGGAATAGCGTCATGTTCTCTGTTACGAGATAGTTAGCCTTCAGTACTTGTCAATCATTTTTTATTAGTAATGAGTTTATGAAAGTGTGATAATCAGAGACAGGTGTTGAAGATTCATGCTTGGGGAATAGGGTCATGTTCTCTGTTACAAGATAGTTAGCCTTCAGTACTTGTCAATCATTTTGATTAGTAATGAGTTCATGAAAGTATGATAGTCAGAGACAGGTGCTGAAGATTCCTGCTTGGGGAATAGGTTCTTGTTCTCTGTTATAGAATAGTTAGTCTTCATTGCAGTATCCTAAAATATTTCTTTTCCTAGGTTGTTATTTCTTAATGTAATCCAGGATTCTTCTGGTAATTATTTCCTTAAATCTCAAACTCTGCAATAAATAGATTGTTTTTCTGTAATTCAAAGTAGAACTTCGGTCTGTTCAAGGCAAGGTGTGATTAGTATACTTTTACTACAACTCTAGATTGTTTTTGAGATTGAGCATATACAGTGTCTGATTTCCTTTGAAATAAACAGACTTCCTTGGGTTGACAATTTATGTAACACTTGATTTTTTAGTTAATAAGCAATTACAGTGACCAACACAAATATATAATGTGAAGAAATAAAATAATGAAGAGGAAAAAAGGGCTACTTGGATGCAATAATCTTTATCATTCCTTGTGTTCATGGCTATTTGTATTTCATTCTCTTACATAACCACCTCATATTCCTCTTCTCTCTCATAGAACCATTTGAAATGATGAAACAAATCAAACCCTCTCTTTTTATTTTTTTAAGATTCATCTTTAGGTTTTTCCCACTCTTTGAATAATTTAAAATAAATGCAAATTATTTTACAGTGATTTGGTATATTAGAAAATCGATGTACCCATACTTAAAGAGGAGAATTTGTGCACCCACACCTTAAAGAGGACCATTGATGCATCTTCATATTAAATAGGAGCATCAATGCAGCCATAGCAAAGAGGAGCTTCAGTGTGCCAATACATAGATGTAGCACCAATGTATTTTTTATCTATTAGCACTCTAGTGCATATGGGTCATGGAGCATCGATGTGTTGAGACCAAATAGGAGCACCAATGCATTCTAGGATTTTTTAAACTCTAGCATGCATCGGTATAGAACCACCAATGCACCTAGACCAATGTGGAGCACCAATGAATATTGAAAAAAGTGGAGCACTGAAGTATTTTTGGCATGTTATTGCTCTAGTGAAATTATAACCAAGAAGCACCAACGATTTTGGTATTAAAGTGTGTCAATGTACCATAATGGTTTAGGCACACTGACAAAAAAATATCCAATAAAACCTCTTGCTACTCACCTCCACTATAATATATAAGGGACAATATTTTGGCGGATATTCTAAAAAGACCTCCACCAGAAGGTGTTTTCCTTGTAGTGACAAATGATTTTGATCGAGTAAATGTGCCACTTTAAGTTGTTTTTAATACATGACATCATATAATTTGGAAGCCTTGTTTATTCCTTTTGGCATTTGATTAAGAGGAATTTTGAAGTTATCTAGGTAAACATCAATATTAGATAGGTATCCATTGAACATATCCTCCCAAACTGATTTAATGTAGTATTCAATCTTATTTGACCAATATGTTGGTGTCATGCTATGAGGAGGGGGTATTTTCTTGATATTGTCATTAAAATATCTCTTCATTTGATAGAAACAATGGTTTGGCCACAAAAACAACATGTGTTCTTCATAGATACACTTATAAAAAATTTAGAATACCTTAAACAAATTTCCTCACCATAATGTGGACAAGTGAATAATCATTTTGTCATAAGTCGTGAACCATAAAAGAATGAAAAATAGATACAATGCATCAATTGTTTATGAACCCTAATGACTTATATTAGTAAAACAATTTAAATTGTCCCTAAAGAAAGGTTACAACTGAGCATACTCCAAGCCTTGAAGATTCATGGATTGTCCAACAAATCAACCATACATTGTAAATTACCTTTCAAGTATAGGTCATGAAATATCATACATCTGAATGTCATTCCATGGGATAAACATCTCCTCTATAAATGGTTCCAAATAAATATCCAAATGTCTAACTTGATGATTTTGAGACATAGTAAGAGACAACATCAAACACTCTTTCTACACAACCATCCAATGAGGGATGTTATAATTTATCAAAATCCTTTGGCCA
The DNA here is from genome assembly GCA_010110895.2 of Picea sitchensis. Taxonomy (NCBI): domain Eukaryota; kingdom Viridiplantae; phylum Streptophyta; class Pinopsida; order Pinales; family Pinaceae; genus Picea; species Picea sitchensis. The sequence continues at coordinate 30,443 of SNQJ01S0157457.1, forward strand.
AATTGTATAATTTGTAGATTGGAAAGATAATGGATTCATTATGTCCATCGTTAATCCAAGTCTTATACTTTGTTTCTCACATATAAATTTTCACTCCATGGACTCTCTATGTGCTTCATTGCCTAAAAAACTACAGAAGGCACAACATATCTTTTCCACTCCTATTATTTGCATGCCAATCCATATATTCAATGGAATTTTTACAACAAAACATGCATTACAATCTTGGAATTATGGGTAAGTGGCATAATACTTTTTGTGGGACATTTTTTTCCCTTTTACATCAAACTGATAGCAACTTGCTTTTCATTTTGAACAAACTGACTTGTCTTTATGTCCTTGCTTGTGTAAAATACAATATTTTGGATATGACATGATATACTTTATAATCAACACCCAAATCAGTCTACAATTTTCTAGCATCTCTATATGTACTAGGAATTACAATGTCTAGTGGAAATAATTTATCCTACACCAAACTGACATAACTAACATTAACTACTAAATAAAAATGAACAATATGACAAGATTTAAGCATGAGAGAAAATTTGGGGTCTAAAATGGACCTCATATGAAAACTTCTTGTTAATGAGTTGGAATTTAAAAACCAGTAAAATTTCAAGAAATTGGGTTGACAACGATAACCATTGAGTTGGATCTATAGAATTTAGAGATGATAATGTGTCATATTTTTATTATCAATAGTTAACTACATATAAACCTCACCATGGTTAATATCTTGGTTGTTCATATCAAGATATGATAAATATTCTCTAAACACTAAACATGGAGAATTCTATATTATCATTACTTTTAGTCCTTAAAAAAATAACACATTAATTAAAATCATGATGGATTCACCTTTAAATACCATGATAAACATTTTATATCATTAATTGTTTTAAGAGAAAATAAATTAATTATATTATATAATATGTATAAAACAATGAAATATTATGACAACTTGAATATACATAATAATGGATTATAACTTAAAATAATTATTTTGTATTAAAATAAGGTTGTGGCTTAATTGTTCAACAAATAATACAAAATTTATATTGTAGAACTGACTTGAGCACTTCAAAATTTCTCAAAAAATCAACACCTATATCCACTATTTGCACTATCCTTAAAGTTTTAAAACTGCTACTAAATTAAATTTGGCATGTATATAGCTACACAAACTGTCCTAACAAAAATATAGCTATACAAAACATTTCAAAATCCAAAGATTAAAACGGTTTATACTCACTAACGTCTTCTATCTTCCTACCAACCTTGGACGACTAGATGACAAAATATTGCTTCTTTGCTTGAGATGGTTCTTATTGCACTCTATCTTCCTCCTCTTCCATCAAATGGTCCACCCCAAATGATCCCACATAAATAATTGGAGGAACTATTGACTTTAAAACCTCAACAAAAATTTGTTTCTCCATCTCCAACTTCGCAATTCTATCATGGAGCACCCCCAATTTTCTCCTCCATTTTTCCAAACCTCCTTGAATTATTTCCATGTAAATTTTGAATTGCATTTGCTTGTTTTTTGTAGACTTTTCTTATAAATTTGAGCCAATTAGTAGTCTTTGCAATTCCTAGGCTCCATTTTGTTTCTTCTCTCCCATTCTTTCCTCCATCCTTCCCATTTCAGCACATATAATGAAATACATTCCTAAGCCTCACCAATATTCTTGTCATACCTTTGGATTGCACATCATTTGATTCATCCATGTGATCTAGGCATTATTCCAGACCCAAGCTAGACTAACTATCCAAATTTCAATATGCAAAGTTGATTCCAAGCCAAAACTAGAATGCAGTTCCTCCAAGAATATCCTACTCTCTAAAACCAAATAACAAATAGGAGATTGAAACCTACAACAGAGAATAGTTTCTAGATTGTTCTAAACAAAATACCACATGTCTTTGCATGTCCCATCCTCACATGGATGATAAATGAAACCACCCTCAACATAAAGAGTGAAAGTATGTAGGAAGAGGGAACATTGAATATTTGATTACACATCTCCTTTAACGCACACCCCTTGTCCCTTATGTACATATGCTTCATCCTTGTGATTGAGTTTGATATGTGTTTCATGGGAGGTGACAATGAACTAGAATCCCCCCCTCATTTATTCTCACCATTTTGGATTGAATATTACATGATTAATTTTCTTGCCTCTCCCTGAAGGAGTTATGCTATCTCAAGACCTAATATGTAATGCCCCATTTTGACCTAAGAGGCTAGACTACATTTTGACCTAATTGTATTTCCTTGCTTATATGTGGAACATTGTTAGAACAATGGCACTACTATATATGGGTATGTGGACCCTCATATATGTATGAATAATTATTGTTTATGTGATTAATGATTATATTGTGTGATTTACTTCTAGCATGATAATTTTGAATAAAATATTTCGGTACATGGATACCAGGTTTGAATTATAGATTTTAATACAATTAGTGTCATGCACATGATGAGTAACTAGTTGGTTTACATGGTTCATCGATGAGTAATGTAGAAATTACATGTCAATATTTTAATGGTTTTGCATGATCTTGTGTTGTAAGCTAACCTACATGTTGAATGGGCTATGTGATAGCCAGATAAGTATGATATTAAAATGGTCGATGTCATGGACATGAAATCAGATATGGTATGCTAGAAAGCATCATTCTATTATTTTACAATGGTTCAAATGTATTTCTATTATATTGGGCAAGTACAGGTATTTCAAGTAGAACGACTACCAAAATTGGATATTTTATGACAAAGCTACTAGAACACAACGCCATAGTATGTCCATAATAGGGTGTTGACCCTAGTTCTATTAGGAGGGGTGGAGGTATTCCCATCGTTTATCCTATGAAACTTAGAGTCATGGGAGAGTTTTGTTTAGCCACATTCCCATAGATGTGTGATGGTGACTGCAAGGTTCCTATTGGGGAATCTTGGTCAAGGTGGTTGGCATTTCCTCTTATGAGTTATATAT
>SNQJ01S0157458.1:0-11783 GCA_010110895.2 Picea sitchensis
GACATCGAGAGTCCCGGAACATAGCAACAAGGGTTGTGAAATCGCGAAATGCGATTTCCCGATAAGCCAAGGGACAATGGGGCCCACGGAAGAGTCCACGGAGGACAGGTGGCATCGGGTATCGGGATATCGTGAGTTTCGTGGACAAGGCGTCCATGCACTACGGAGTCGGGAACCCCGAAATCCGACACAATTAATTTAACTCTAAACCTGCGATTAAAAGAATTAATTAATGACGGTTTAATTAAGACCTAATCATATCACGAAATCGGAGATCGGGATTTCAGGATTGAATATGCGCCGAATCCTTGTTATAGGAAACCCCGAAACCCGATATTGAACCAGGGATTGGTATTCTCGCTAATGCAGGTTTGTGGAGATTTCTCATTTGTGGGAGATTAATCCAAAAAAAAAAAAAAAAATTGTTAAGTTATGATGGTGGGTGTGCTACATATGAGCTGCCTATGATTATAGACCAATATGTACAGGTTCAAGTACCTTCTGTGGACAAGTTTTCTCCTGAGTATCTTAATGAACTTCAGGAAGATGTAATATTGGACAAGAAGGTCAGATTGTCACGAAGAGGAGACATGGAGTTTCTTCATGTGGGGTTAAAAGGAATGCATCCAAGCAAAGCAAGGTGGTTAGAGACCGGAAGAGTGAGGGAATTATACCCTCACTTATTTTCTGAATGATTTCATACTTTTTGTGGCCAAAACGATTTCCAGTGGGAAGGTTTGATCCAGGTGGATCATCTCAAAATTAGATATAGTTAAAGTATTCAAAATTCAAAGTAAATCTTACAAAGTGGAAGAGCTCGTCAGCATCTTTCCAGTGACATTCGTTTAAGGAAAAACGACCTCCAGATGACGAAGATATCAACAGTTGAAGTTTTGTCAAAGATGGTTAAAATGGTGAGAAATGGTTAAAAGAAATGTAATTTGGGGCTATGGGAATTGAACCCAAGACCTTATGAAAAGGCCACCATGAACCCATGGTTGGGTAAAAAGGGGTGATCAAGGGCATAGCCCTCAACCTTACCAACACTGAGGCCCCACTTGATATTTAAATGTTATATATCCAAAGTCCATATAACATAACCATATAATAAACCATATATTATATCAAAACCACATGTGATACGTGCCAACTATATCATATAATAAACCATATGTTATATCAAAACCACATGTGATACACACCTACTATATCATATACCAAACCATAAGTTATATCAAAACCATACCATATTACATGCGGTGGGAGGAGAAGCCCGCGGGTTTGACCCCGGGACTTCCGCCCCCCCTAACCACCACATCTACGAACGTGCCACCACCATGAGACGTTGCAAGAGGTGGCCGAATAACCTTAAAATTTGTCGGATTTAGGGGGATTTTGGAGGGCGCGTGGCCCATAACTCATGCCTCTTTATACCATTGTTTTCTTATTTAAATGAGCCATGGGCACAGATCCCGAGGAGGAGTTTTGATGCACGCAGAGACTGGCATGTAGATCGAGGTGGTTTTGCAAAGTGACTGAGGTGGTTTTGCACTCAAACCGAGGTGAATTTTCACGTAGACTGAGGTGGTTTTGCATACAGATCGAGGTGATTCTAGACTAGCATGCATCCCGAGGCCGTATAGAGTGTACAGATCAAAGGCAGATTTTGGGAATTGTGCCAAGAAGGGAATTTTGAGTCCAGTTCGGAAATATATTGAGTTTATACTCAAAAGTATCAGTTTTTCAAAAGGATTCCAGATCTAGCTTCAGTTTTTGCATTCAGGCATCCATACAAAAAAGTTCTCACTGAATCTTTCAGATACACAGAAAGGTATTCATGTTCATACTTAAAAGTCTCAGAATTTCATCTTGCAACTGTTGTTGAAGTTTGTTACTGTATATGACAGAAAAAATTCAGAACTCACTTTGTAAGAATTTGAATACTTAATCTATCGGCCTTCCCATTTGGAAAGTGGCCCAGAGACGTAGCCAGGGGGTTTGGTGGACTCCATTACCAATTCTTGTTCATGGATGGTTTGCTTACATGTTGTTCTTGTTCATGTGCTTGATGAAATTTCTTTAATTTTGCATTATAAAGGTGATTAATAGTTAAAAATTCACATACAAACAATGGTTAAACGATCTTGAATTTTAGATCAAGTTAAATTTCAGATCAGACCCTCCTGTCGAAGTCCCAAAAGTGGTCAAACGTGACCAAGGTTCTCCAAAACTTGGTCAAGGGCCAATAGGCCCCCAACACTCACCTGTGACTCGTCCCGAGTCACTTTGATTTGGGAAATTATTCTTCAAAGTCCTCGAGCTTGGCTTGAGATGCCTTAACTTGTTGCTTCGCCAGAGCCTCCTGCTCGGTGAACTCCTGAATGATTGTTTCGGTGACAGGTTCTGTTATCAAATGAACTTGTCAGGGTCCTGTGAGTTGGTGGTTTATACCTGAGTCTATGCCCATGCCCTATTTTTCTCTCTTTCACAGGACATGTCTTTAAATTTTCCCCTTTAGCTGACAAAGTTGTTTTGTTTGCCCCTTTTTGTTTAAGAATTAATCTTTGTTACCTCTGTCACTGATACTTTTGTTTTCCCGAACCCTTAGCCAGTCGAACAAGTTTTTATTGTACGCAAGCCACAACCATGAGCATAAAGAGAAACACTTAGAGAGGTTTTATATGGACTCAAATCAAGAAAGTGAGCAAGTTCTGTTTTCAACAGAGGAGATTCCCTTCGAATTTCAAATTTGCGGCCCTCAGGTGATCGAGATCATAAAGTCACGTGAATTTTAATGTGAGACAAAGGACCAAGGTCACGAGGTCAATCATATCCGTTGGCACTGTGAAGGGAATGTGGAAAAATATCATCATTTCGCAGCTTCAAAACTCGGGAATTGCAAAGGCAAGGTTGTTAGAACTCACAAAGTCCGAATTCGTGAAATTATCTGGACCGTTCGATCGAGGAAAGTCGTGGACCATCAATTTGAGGTGAGGCTAGAATCGAAAATCGGGATAAAGGAGGTGAATATTCCTTCAACTTCCTGAGACACGAAATCTAGATATGCACCTTTTGGATAAGAACTTGGTCATAGCCGGGGTCACATTATTGAAGGTTAAGGAGAGGAGTTGGCGCTCACTAGGCTCCAGTTTGTGATTTCAGAAATCGGGAGAAGGGAGGTGAGTATCCTTTCAACTTCCCGAGACGCAAAATCTTGATATGAAGAATATTAGATATGGACCGTGGATCCTATAGGGACATGTGGCAGTCGATATGATGGTTTGTGGAAGTGAATTTTGGGAATTTTGGGAGCAATCATGACCGTCAGATGCATAGAAGATCCTCTCGTCGATTTGAAGAACTAGGATGGAAGTTATAATAGATGCTAGGTATGCCCCTCTTGTTTTGCCTCAACCTCTGAATTCCCTCCCAGTGGATGGATACCTTAAGGAGTTTCCCAAGTTCATAGGAGAGGGAGACATAACTGTAGAGGAACACCTTGAAGGCTTTTACAGTTTTACAGATTGCCATGTCATCATGGATGCAAATGTATGGATCCGGATTTTTGTTCATATCCTTGAGGGTGAGGCTAGGAATTGGTTTAGGGCCTTTCCTCCTGGATCTATTGATGGGATTGAATCTCTAGATGAATCCTTCTTAAAGAATTCAGGGGATAGAAAGGATTTCCTTTACTATATTACAGAGTTTGGATCACTGAAGAAAAAAGAAGGGAAATATGTTTCTGACTTCTCAAAGAGATTTAATAAAATGTATAGAAAAATTCCCACTCAGGTTAAGCCTACAAAAACCTCTACAGATATTACTTATTCTAGTTCTTTTGAACCTTGTTTCTGCCTCCTGTTAAGAGAAAGGAGAGCTACCTCCTTGGCTCATATGCAAGATGTCGCCATTGAAGTAGAATCCAATATTATGGTAGTTGATGAGCTCAGGAGTAATGCTAACAAGGACAGAAGAAGGGGAAGGTATAAAATTTCAATCTCTTCCTCTTCTACCCACCTTCAATATGATGAGCTTATCAAATTAGTAAAATATCTTTCTGTTGATATGGAGAAGGTAAAAATTGAAGCAAGATAGACCTATATAAGTACTCAAAACACTGATAACAGAGGTACCTTTAGGAGACCTAATAATGCTCCTCAGTTACTTCCAAGAGATCAAAGAGGTCGGGATAGGGATGATCAAATAATTCAAGCCCCTCTCCAAAATAACCTTGTCACTGATGAAGAAGAAGAGGAAGAGGAGGTTGATCCCAAAATCCATTGTCTTGGGCATAGCTCCTCATTTCCCCATTTAACTCAATATGCATACGAGGAGTCTCTAATGGACAACCAACTAAATGTGCTGAGTAAAGGGGAAAAAACCATCCACACTCAAAACATATATAATCTGAGGTCCAAATAGAAAGAAGGGAAAATAGACATCCCTGATCGACCTACCAAGGCAGAAACAACTACTAAATATATTCCAGACAAAAGCAAGGAAAATAAGGCACAAAACCCCCACCGGTGGTCAAAAGTCCTGTTCCAGAATTGAGAGAAATTCTAAATCCCCCCTCCTCTTTCAACTATGAGCATGAAATACAAAATATTAGAATCGTGGTACCCATTTCATAACTAGTCAAGCATGAAGACTTCAGAAGGTGCCTCTCCAAAATGTTTCAGCCCGAACCTTCGTCTCATTCCACAGACTTAGTAAACCTCCAAGATGAGAAGCCTGCAGTCATCCTAGGTCCTTTGGTAGAAGATAGAGACAATTCATCCCCTCCATTCTATACTTCACGGAACATACATGACAAGGTGTTGCACAACTTTTTGATGGATTTAGGGGCATCTCATAACCTTATGCCTAAGATTGTCATGGAAGAGTTCGGTCTGGAGATTACAAAATCCTACCATGACCTATATTCTTTCGAATCCAGGAAGGTCAGGTGCCTTGGGGTTATCAAAGACTTGGTTGTATCTCTATTCTAGCTGCCAATGAAAAGAGTGATCATGGACATCATGGTAGCTAACGTTCCCTCTAAGTTTGGGATGCTTCTATCTAGATCTTGGATAAAAAGACTAGGAGGAATTTTACAGATGGACCTCACCTATGCTACCATTCCAATGTTTGGGGGTGAGCATAGAAGACTTTACAGGGAAGCTCAGTTGGCCCACATTATTAGTGATGAATCAAACCCCACAAACCATCCTATCTTTTCTCTTGAAACATATTTGGGATCTAGTTTGTTGCAACTCACCGATGCTCCTGAACCTCCTCTGGAGATCAAAAAGTGGCCTATTACTTTTTGTGAAAATTCCCCTCCTATCACCTCTGTGTGGAAAATGTTCTTCAATGGAGCCTCTTCTAAGGAAGGTGTTGGTGCTAGATTGGTTCTTGTTTCACATGCTCAAGAGACTATAGCTATGTCCTACAAGTTAGAATTCAGGGCTACCAATAATGTGGCAGAGTATGAAGCTCTCATTTTAGGTTTGAGGGATGCAAAGGACATGGGAATTAAATAGATATCAGTATTTGGGGACGCTGAGTTAATTGTCCATCAAGTCATAAATATCTACCAAGTTAAGCATCCTAGGCTAAGAAGCTATAGAAATGAAGTGTGGGACTTTATTGACAAGTTTTTCCTAGCATTCGACATTTCATTTATTCCAAGAGAATAAAACGTCATGGATGATTCTTTGGTTGTTTCAGCAAGCAATTTCAGAGTCCCTTTGCCACCAAAGATCATGTATGATGTATAAGTAAATTATAGACCCTCTATACCTGACAATGTCAAGCATTGGAATGTATTTGAGGATGATCTCGAGATCAAAATATTCCTTGAGACTGTTGATGAGTTTTTTGCACTACATATTGATCAAGATTAGGATTCTAAAAGTAATCCTCATACTGAAGTTTTCCTGAAAAAAATCACTAATCACCATATTGTTTAGTTACCTAGCAATCAAATTTCGAAGGGACTAGTTCCTTTGGAAATACTATTTAACAGAAATGATGTGACAGTGAAAGTTAAAGGATCGACTGATGACGTTGATGTAACTAAATGCAACATTGGTACAGAGAAAGATCCAAAATTTTTCAAGTTGTCGAGCAGTCTGTCAAGGGAACAAAGGGATGAATATGATAAGCTATTAAAGGAGTTTGCTGATGTGTTTTCTTGGACTTATGAGTATCTCAAAACATATACAAGCATCATTGAGCATAAGATCCCACTAAAGGAAGAGGTCAAGCCATTTAGGAACAAACTGAGATAGATTAACCCTGTGTTGCTGCCTATCATGGAGAAAGAGGCAAAAAAAAATTTATATTCCCAGCTTATCATTCCTTTGAGGTATTCTGAATGGGTGGCCAACTTGGTCCCAGTGAGAAAGAAGAATGGGGAAATCAGACTTTGTGTTGATTTCAGGAACCTAAATAGAAGCTCCAAGAAATATAATTACCCATTGTCGAAAATGGAGCACATATTTCAGAGGGTGACAGGTGCATCCAGGATGTCCATGACTGACGGATTTTCTGGCTACAATAATATTTCTGTCTTACCTGAGGATAGAGAGAAGACAACATTCACCACTCCATGGGGTACATTCATGTATGCCAAGATGCCCTTTGGATTGATGAATGCAGGAGCAACTTTCCAGCGCTCTATCTTTCACCTTTCCAGGAGAAACTTTCTCCTTTATTGGGGAAAGGGATAAATTTGTATTCATTTATCTGGATGACATTACAATTTTCTCCAGGACTGATAAAGAACATTGTCATCATATGACAAAGGTCTTCCAAAAATATATAAAATTTTGTCTCTCCCTGAATCCCAAGAAGTCATTGTTTGCTATGAAAGGGGGGAAATTATTGGGGCACATAGTATCAGCTAAGGGAGTAAACATTGATCCCAATAGGGTCGAAGCCATACAAACCTTATCTCTCCCTAGATCCAAGAAATAAGTTCAGTCATTCTTGGGGAAGATTAATTTCCTGAGAAGGTTTGTTTCTAATTTTGCTGAACTAGTGAAGGGCATTACAATCATGTTGAGGAAAGGAAACAAAATCAAATGGACTGCTAAATCTCATAGTTCCTTCGATCAAATAAAGAAGGCCATGACTGAAGCACTTGTGCTCATCAACCCTAATTATTCCAAATATTTTATGATTTTATCCTTTTCTTCATTCGACACCATGGAAGTCATTTTGTTGCAAAAGAATGACGCAGGGTTCGAGCAACCCATTGCCTTTTTCAGCAAGGCATTGAGAGATGCAAAGCTGAAATATGACATAATGGAAAAATAGGCCTATGCCCTGGTTAAGGCTCTCAAATCCTTCAGGGTATATGTTTTGCATTCAAATTTCATTGCATATGTCCCTTCATCTTCTGTGAAGGAGATTCTCATTCAACCTGACATGGACGGGAGAAGGAGTGTTATAACTCTAAATTTCACCATACATGCTTATCAGGCATCAGGCCATCTCAGATCCCTTCTTTGCCAAAGCACTACTAAACAAATATTTAAAAAACCTCTTTTATAGGGGCCCACATGCCCTACTCTATTACTACACACGTGTACACGATAGCTGACTTAAAACAACCCGCGTGGACCGACAAAAGCACGAAGAAAGGAAAGTTGCCAACGTAACACACAACTCTGGGTGAGTTAACTGAAAATCCCAGCCATGCATGACCGAGTGTTCGTCCAAATACCTAGCTTCTTCTAGCCTATAAAAGAAGGGCTAGGGGTCCCATTTGGAGAGAGGAAAAATATAGAAAAGAAACTTTGCCCAATTGCATATTCCTATTGTCCCAACCCTTTAGCCATCCTTGTGCCAGAAGAGATACTAAGAAAAGAAGTTGGAGGATAGTTGAAGAGGAGCCCAGGATCAGGTTCGCGAAGTGGTGGCTGGTCTCAAATTTTTGTAAGTTAACTCATTCAAAGTAATAAAGAAAATTCTTTTCCCGTCCCAATTCATGAGTTATTCATAGTTTGTTAAGTACATGTTTGAATCTCTAACCTGTTAGTCTATAGGTAAGATGCATGTGTAGTCGTTGCTTGTCTTGTATGCAGGTCATCTTTGGAAGGAGAACTGTGAACAAGTGATCAAGTGAGAAAGAGGATTGACATCAAATGCATGGAACAAGGTAGGTTGATCTGGCCATGTATTTACTGAAAGAAATGGGATTTAAGTTTGGGGACNTGTCTTGTATGCAGGTCATCTTTGGAAGGAGAACTGTGAACAAGTGATCAAGTGAGAAAGAGGATTGACATCAAATGCATGGAACAAGGTAGGTTGATCTGGCCATGTATTTACTGAAAGAAATGGGATTTAAGTTTGGGGACGAAGGTAGAAAGTAGATTTTCTCTTGGTCATATTTGGATGCAAAGTATAACCCTATTTGCTAGTTCGTAAGGAGATTTCCCTCACAATAGAATTGGCGACCATGAAAAATATCTTCTTTAGAAGTGTCACAACTTGGTGGTAGAGCTTACCAGAACATGGATGCCCTAGGTAGATCCTGGTTCCATTATGGTATTCATGTTGTCTCTAAAACACTGTAGGCTCGAGAGTCCTTGTAGTTTTTCCTGAATACGAGTTTGAGCCTCATTTGCATGATTCTTCTTTTCTCTTGACCTCACCCTCAGGACTCCCAAAAAATAATGGGTCTTCTTTTAAGCCCTTTTCAAACCCTCTAAAAATGAAATATTGTCGAGCGATCTTGTGGCATTTCACGCTTGTTAAACTGAAATTTGAAGTCATGTTTGTCCGACGGTAGTTTACACCTTTTTCAGTCCAGACGGTCAACTGTACAAACAAAGGTATACTCTATGGAACTTAAGCTATAAAAGAGTACTCTCAGGTATAATTTTATCCCTTTTTCAGGCCTAAGGGACTAAACTTATGAAGAAGGAACCCCCATGGATTCCATAGTTAAGCTCTTTTCAGACTCCCTAAAATTGAAACGATCGTCAAGTGACCTTATTTTTTCACACTCGTTAAACTGGTCCAGAAGAACATTCCTAACAAAGTCCATAGTTAAGCTTTTTTCAGACTCCTTAAAAATGAAAAAATGGCCGAGTGATCTTGTCCTTGTCACACTCACTAAAATGGTTTTGAATAGACGTCTTGTCAGTGCTAGTTTACCCCTTTTTCAAACCGACTAGACTATCTTCGAAAAAGGTACCTCAATGGATTCTCCTTTTTATGTTTTTTCAGACTCTCTAAATATGAAAAACCACCGAGATTACCTTCTCTGGGCTCATTAAATTTACATCGAAGGACGTTACCATTGTGTTTTTTTGTTAACTGCATTTGCCTATCTTGTACGCCAACCTTGTAACAGTTTGCTTCTACATCTTAACACCCTTGGCCCCTGGAGTATTTTTCCTGAGTATCAGTATACTAGAACATCAATCTTGTCCTTGTGCCTTGAACTTGTATGTTTTCAATACTCATTCCTCCATTGTAACGTAACGTTCCTTTATTTTTTTTCCCAAAATTATTGAAAAAGATAAAAAAAAAAATCAAATATACCCCAAAAAGAGGAAGGGAAAAGTATTTTCTTTTTTGGCAGCACAATGAGTTGGCCTTGGATAAAGCACATTTGTTTGTTTGTTCATCAAACTATGGGATGTAGTACAATCTTAGGAAGTTATTCTCGCTCTATAGAGTTGTGTCCTCCACTATTTGGTTATCCTTCCAAACATATGGAGAGTTTGCATTGCCTCCTGCTTCATAGACTTATGATTAATACCATGCTGCCTGAGTCTCATCATTTGTTGTGCTATTGTCCAAGGGAAGTTTGTCACCAAGACTAAGTCGACCCCTCTGCAATTTATCTCTTTCCCTCATACCCAACCATCCTGAATGACCAATCAATTCCTTGTTCGAAATCAATGAAGCCTTCAGTTTGATCATCAAGATTATCTAGTCCATGATCGAAGAGACATCGAAGACCTCTGGGTAGTGTAGTTGCACACTCATATTAAACTCCTACCTTGAGTTTTGAAGATTTTGAAGTTGTTTCTCGAGCTCTGAAGATCTCATCTCCAACCGTCAGGCTGTATCAACTTCTAGAACATGGATACTCTAGATGTATATCTTTTTGATTTCGAGATGTAGCTCTGTTGTGTATTGTTCGCGGCTACTCTTTATATAGTTATATGACATGGATCTACAGTGTATTTTATTGGTATCCATTATTATATTTTATTCCGAGCATGGGTATGCTCACCTCGGTTAGAAATTTTTTATTTTGCAGATGATGCCTCCTGGTTCCTGATCCTTGGGATCAATCGTTCGGCACATCAGTAAAGATTGGTAATGTATTTCGGCCATTAGATGCTCTTATAACCTCACACATTTGGGGGCATCTGTTATAACCCTAAATTGCACCACACATGCTTACCTGGCATCAATCCATCTCATATCCCTTCTTTTCCAAAGCACTACTGAGAAACTCTTTAAAAAACATCTTTTATAAGGGCCCACACGCCCTACTTCATTACTGCACGCGTGTACATGCTAGCTGACCTAAAACAGCACGCGTGGACTGAAAAAAGCATAAAAAAAGGAAAGTTGCCAACAAAACACACAACTCTGGATGAGTTAACTGAAACTCCTACCCATGCATGGTTGAGGGTTCATCCAAATACCTAGCTTCTTCTAGCCTATAAAAGAAGGGCTAGGGATCCCATTTGGAAGAGGAAAACAAAATAGCAAAGAAACTCTGCCCATTTTCATATTCCCATTGTCCCAACCCTTTAACCATCCTTGTGCCAGAAGAGATACTAAGCAAAGAAGTTGGAGGACAGTTGAAGAGCATCCCAGGATCAGGTTCGTGGAGTGGTGTTTGGTCTCAACTTTTTTGTAAGTTGACTCATTCAAAGTAATAAAGAAAATGATTTTCCCGTCCCAATTCATGAGTTATTCATATTTTGTTAAGTACATGTTTGAATCTCTAACCCGTTAGTCTATAGGTAAGATGCATGTGTAGTTGTTTCTTGTCTTGTATGCAGGTCGTCTTTGGAAGGAGGATTGTGAACAAGTGATCAAGTGCAAAAGAGGATCGACATCAAACACCTGGAACAAGGTAGGTTGATCTGGCCATGTATTTACTGAAAGAAATGGGATTTAAGTTTGGGGACGAGGGTAGAAAGTAGATCTTATATTTTTCATATATGCATGCAAAGTATAACCCTATTTTCTAGTCCGTAAGGAGATTTCTCTTACAACAAAATTGGCAAAAAATGAAAAATATTTTTCATTTTCTTGTTTGGTTGAAGAGTGTGTTTCTACATTATTAGCCAGGGAAAAGTCATTTATTTCATAAGTTTTTATAGTTTACTTAGATCATAAGTATCTTCTAGTCAAGTGAAATTTCATTTGAGTTTGCTGTCCAAAATCTTAGAAAATTAAAAAATAAAAAATAAAAAAATTGAAAAGTTGTTAAAATTTTGCATTAAGTAAAAGTTTTTTGTTTCCATATTTTTTATTCATTTTTTCTTTCATATTTTACACATCATTAGTTTCACTTTCATACCCCTTGACATAATACAAATCCATAAAATTAACGCTAAATCTAAAATTTATTAGACTTTTATGTTTGTAGGGTTAACCAACTAGTTTAGGATTAGGGCCTTGGATTAGGTTGGAGAGGAAACTCTTCAAGGAAATTTAAAATCAAACATTGGAGTTTGAGTTAGGGAGTTTCTAAGTCCAGTATTGTGAAATTTATCTGAGAACCCCCTCTAACACAAGGGATAAACATGAGGTCG
>SNQJ01S0157458.1:22154-35910 GCA_010110895.2 Picea sitchensis
AGGATAATAAATTATCACCAAAGTACTATGGCCCTTATAAGGTGTTGCAAAAGATTAGTACTATGGCATACAAATTGGAGTTGCCTGCATCTTCACGAGTACACCCAGTTTTCCATGTTTCATGCTTAAAGAAGGTTATAGGCAAAAAGATCCCAGTTCAAACTATATTTCCAAAACTTGATGAGGAAGGAAAAATCATATTGGATCCTGAAGCCATCACTGACACAAGAATTCGCCAACTGAGGAATAGATCCATTTCAAAGTATCTCATTAAATGGAGGAAACTACCAGCTGAAGATTCTACTTGGGAAGATGAGTCTTTTATATAGAAGCATCCAAAGTTACTTAAGCATTGCGGACAACACTTGTCTCAAGGGGAGGGGCATGTTAAGCCCTAATATTGGTTCATTACCCCTTAATTGGGGCATATTATATTATTAATGTTATTTTATTTATGTCGGCTTTGGGCCATTAGTTGTAATTATACCTCCTAGTCTCCTATATATACCAAGAAGACATTTTCATTTTGAATCATCTTGTACTTGAACATTTAAGTAGGGTAAAAGGAGGTAACCCCCTCGAAGAGGCTTATTATCTGAAATTATCTCTTTTTCAAGGCGTTGAGTATTTTTCCTAAGGTTTTTCTGTGCTATATTGATGTTTTATTCTTAACAACTTCCATGGTGGGTACTTGTGGTTGGATAGGCGCATCACTGTAGATCCGACGCTGATCCACCAGATCATTGTATTGAGCATGCAAGGACCAGACCGTCGAGAGTTTTACCCAGGGAAGGCTGCAGATCGTACCCTGGCACAGTGAATAAAGGACACCTATGGTGATGTGGAGAAAGGGAAGCGAGGCTACAAGGTAGCCTCCATCCAAAATGGTGCAGTGCGCCTAGCTTGTTAGTTGATATTAGGAAAGATTGTTAGGAAGAATAGACCAACGCAGGTCACGGGATTCGTCGTCGACCTCGCAGGAAAGTGCATCAAAGGGATGTAGATGAACTGGGAAAGCTACCTCGTCAACCAGTTGGAGAAAGATTTTCGCGAAGCGCAATACTAGGGCTACGAGTTTCACTTCAGCTGGTTATTGATTCTCATTTTCTTTGTCACTTGGGAGATGCCAGAAGGAGAAACCTTCCCTGAATTTGAGCCGTCTGAACCACTGGTCGTGAGGTTCACTACCTTGTGGTACTTGAGTGATATGGTGAAGTAGTGGTAGTCAAATGTTATCTTCCACATGTACTATCTACAGCTCATGCGAGTCATTGAGTCATTGCCCCAAATGACTCTTAATACACTCCATCGGTTCAGGCCACTCACGAAGTTCCACAAAGACAAGAACTTCATTTACATCACTGTGTGCAGGGATGAAACCAAGAAGGAGGTGAAGTCATACTATAAATTAACTGATGAAGACATGGAGGAGATAACTAAGGAGTGGTCGGCTAAATTCCTTATACTAGTCGAGTAGATGGAGCTCTCCAACCTCGATATCATCGGAAGTCCTATGGTCACCTAAGAAGAATATGATGGACCCAGAAACAACAAGAATAAAAAGAAGGAAGAGGTGCAGGAACGAATCAGAGGAAACTGCATCGGAGTCACCTGAAGGAGGAGGAGATGACGAAGTAGACCAAAAAGAGGATGAAGGGGAAGAAGACAAGTAGGAACAGGGTGAAGTGACACCACATAAAGATACCCTCATAAAGGCTGAGACATCAAAGAAAATAAAGTTTTCTCCAAAGAAACCCTCTGTGTGGAAGAATTCATGAGCCAATAAGCCTCAATTACAGACTGTACTTATGGTGGATGATATCGATCTCATCATCACAGTTGTATTATATACTTCAGAGGACATTTTTCAATGAAATGGAGCCAAACAAGAGACAATGTATGATAGGATCGAGGTAGATCTCAAAGGGGTAAAACAAAATCTCTATTCGAGCCGCACAGTGTCTACTACGTCGTTTTCATCATGGGATATATAAGTAGGAGACGAGCCTACCCAACTACGCAGATTAGCAGATACAGCAGAGGCTCACCTTCATCAGGTACATGAGGAAAAAGAACATGCCACAAAGGCCTTGAAGTAAGAAAAGGAGGAAGCCCTAGAGCAAATTCAGGTTTCCAAGCAAGAGAAAGATGAACTCCAAGTGAAGTTTGAAGAGGACAAAGTGCATATCTAGAGAGAGAAAGATCATCTTCTCATGGAGAAGATTGGAGTTAGAGAAGCAGTCACTCGATCACTTTGCTCTATGTCAGGATTGGCATAGATGGAAGAAGAGACAGTTGAGTGCCAAGTGAGGAAGCTCACTGAAGCCATTCAGCAGCTCCAAGCAAGAGTAGTAGAATTGGAATTGCAAGCAGTGTCGAGCACCCTGTAGGAAGTGTTGGCCCTTGACCAAGTTTTGGAAGTTTCTTGGTCATGTTGACCTATTTTGGGACTTTGACAGCCTGTCGAAGGAGGAGTGCAATTCGAAGCAGAGATCATGGGATCTTGGCCCCCTTTTGGGCCCCTTTTTTGGTTTTTGGGAATATGTAATGGGAATGGGATGTCGGCCCATGGGTTTACCCATGTTTAGGCCTATATTGTAATATATAAATAGATGCCTAGGCTAGATAGAAGTAGTAGTGCATCTATTTGATAGAGGTTGGTGTGCTAAGTGCTAAAGGAATGGCTAAGTGATAGATCCATGTGAACAAAGGATTGTAAGTGCTATGTGCATACTGTGTGAGACTTGTAGAATCGAGTGCAAGTCCCTATGAAAGATTGTAGAAGGCTTTGTGTTGTAACACAAGGAAGAAGGATCTAGCGAGCTATGTAGATCTTATGTCCTGTGTGGAGTAAGGGTTTTGAGGATCTGTGCTTGTAACCGATTGACTGAGGACAATAAAGAATAAGAGTTGGTGGACGTAGCCCCAGGGTGGGGGCGAACCACGTAAACCCTGTGTGATGTGCTTTGTCTTGATGTATTTACATATTATATGCGAAATGCTCTGATATGTTTAGATAGATATATTCATGCTTGGTGCTTATTATATGTTGGAGTGTTAGATCTAATCTAGATATTCATGATTAGTTCTTGATATTCTCATTATGATCCATTTGTATATGCTAAGTGCTTGAATACTGTAGATTAGTGTGAATGCTACGAAGTTTTGTCTTATAAGAGAAGTGGTTATTGACTATATATTGAGGAACTAACTTTGTTAGGTGCTCTAGTAAGTTGTATAATCACAGATATGTGTCTTAGCTAAGGTTGCAGACACCTGATTCTTGCAACCACCCCTACCTCTACCTCGAGTGAGACTTCATCTGCTTCGTAGGTGTTGCCGAAAAGGCCGGTAGTTAGGGCTTTGTTGGTGCATTGTTGTAGCATTGAACCTTGGTTCTGCCCCTATGCCAACAAATGGTTTTGTTTCCATGACCTAAAACTATGATTGTTGGGAACTGAGAAAGAAGAAGCTCTGTGCAAAGATTCATCCTGAAATTGTGAAATATTTGTGCGTAGATCTGTGCCCTAGTGTGCAGTATTCTACTTGATCTGTAAAGATCTATGCTAAAGAAAGAATATCAGATCTGAAATAAAGAAGCCTGATCTAAAGAAAAGAAGATCAGATCTGAAGGAAAGAAGCAAGATATGAATGCTTTGCACTCTAAGAAAGGTAAAAGTGGAAATTTATTACTAAAAGAGGTAAGATTTGAAAGCTCCGTGCTTTTATAAAGGTAAGAATAGTTAAAAGTTTTAAGATCTGAAAGATTTTTTCCCTATAGAAGTAAGATAAGTGGAAAATTGTGTTTCTAGAGTATGGATCTAGGTTTGTTTAATAGAGTTTGTCCTAGTTTGAAATCTAGGTCATTAATATATGAAAGAAGAGTTGATATGAGTAGGTCTGATAAGAATAGTGAAAGATATGTTATGCCTATGAAAAGAAATAATGTTTGGACTAACAAATGGATGCAGGATCCTAGAAATAATTTTTTGCAGGTTAGATCCTATGATCCTAGTGCGCAGTACAGAAGAAGATGGGGATCATTTAAAAGGAAGAGAGGATTAACCCTCTGTTACAATTGTAGAAGGTCAGGACATCTTGCTAAGGAATGTCTTGGTGGAAGATCTAGTTGCCTTTGTTGTAAATCTCTAGACAATGAAGTATTGGATTTCCCTAGAATGATTGCTAAGCTTGAAAGAATGAATCTGAATCAAGAAAACCCTAAGGAAGATCCAGAATCTACAAACGAACCTCAGAAAGAATCAGAGAAATCATTGCTATATATGAAAGAAACCCTGAATGACCACTGACATGTCAGCTTATCAGAGATCTTCAAAGAAAAGGAATGCATTGAAGCAAGAATAGGAGACTTCAACATTGACTGTGTTCTGGATGAGGAAACACAGGTGAATATTATGCCAAAGAGAACCTAGGAAGATATAGGAAGGCCTGTTATGATCCCCTCACTAGGAGGAATACTTTTATTCAGAGGAAATCTAATAACCGTATGTGGAAGGCTCACTTGGATACTTATGACTGTCAATGGAACTTCGACAGAAGAAGACTTTGAGATTATTAAATTTGTTGAAGACAGTGCCCTGTTTACCATGCTAATAGGAAAACCTTGGATTGATAGAGACCAAGCCCGATGAAAGGAAGAAGAAGAAGTTTTGGAACATAAGAAGCAAGAGTTAAAAGACTTTATGGCCAGAAGGATCGTGCACTTGATTGAGGAACATGAGAGAAGATCACAAATATTTAATACTAGAAACCTGGATGTTGAAGCTAAGATAACACTAGAGGATCCTCAACATATTGAATTACCTATCCCAGATAAAGAAGAAGTATTATCTAGGAACCCTAGGAAATAATTTCAATAGCGCGAAGTAACTAAGAACAAAGAAGAAAAGAATTAGAATGAGAAAAGCATTATCGATACGAAGCTCACTGGGAAGAAGGCTAGAAAGTTAAGAAAGAAGAGGGATAACGCTGAAAGGTTACAAGAGGTTCTAGAGGAGACCTTGCAGAAATAAAAATTGCAAAATTGGAGCTTCGCTGAGATATCAAAATAGCGACACATGGAACTTCGCCATGTCGAAACAATATAGTCGTTGGGGATGATATATCCATTTGACTTTCACTCCAAATGGATAGAATAGTAATAATGGTTCGTCATTTGACCATTGGATCATGCCATAATGAATCGAACAAGATTTAATGGAGGATCATACTCATTGCAAGCCAACCGTTGTTGAGTTACCTATTTAGCTCGTCACGCCATGCAACGAGAACAATTTTTCCAATCAAGAGTTTGAGCCCACTACCTAAGCCGAGTTTATACATTGATTATTGTTATCTCATTCTCCGTCTCATTACCATGTCTGAGTTGTTCCCATATCCCATGAATTGTTTACCCCGAGTGCATATGTTGGAAGAATTGAGCGCTGCAAAGAAAGTCGCTAAGGAATTTTTGATCGACTTGATGACAGAGAGATTCATGTCGGAGAGAGGAGTGTCTATAGGTGTACATGCATCTTCAATGAGAGGACTACATGCCTCTCCGTCCACTTCTCAAGCCAGACCATCCTGGCCAGCTGCTAAGAAACGAATGAAGCATAGAGATGATATTGTGAATGCTAAGTTGATTCTGAGCATTCTACCTGTTTATCTACCACCTCTGAGCAATGCAATAAATCGAGATAGTGTGCCTAGATATTTTGAATATGAATTGGTCACTGCGTACCTTCCGAAGGGGATAGGCGCAGTGTGCACAGATCAGGATAAGATCACAATGTTGAAGTTTAGTGACTTCAACCTTGGCGACATGAAAGTATACAATATGCTATCCCCATACAAGTATTTGACTAGAACTAAGGGAAATAATTCAAAGATCGTTCCCCAATAGTGGACCATGAACCTCGCGCAATCCACATTTCTTGATGTAATGAAGATTCCTCACTTCAGGAGGCATCAAGAAGTGAATGCGTGCATCAATTTGTTGTTGTCCTGCTATCATGGAGGATACTTATGGTTGAACCACTGCATCACAGTGGATCCGACTTTGATCAATCAGATCATAGGGTTTAGCATGCAAGGTCCTGACCCATAAGATTTCTACCCTAGAAAGACCATAGATCATGCTCTTGACCAGAGAATAAAGGATACTTATGGCAATGTAGAGAAGGGCACGCAAGGCTACAAGGTAGCCTCTATCTAGAGAAACGCAGTGTGCATTTCCTATAGTTGATCACAGGCAAGCTAGTTTGAAAGAACCAACCGACCCAAGTAACTAGGTTCGTATTCAACCTCGCAGGGAAGTGCATGGATGGACTACATATGAATTAGGCAAAATACCTTGTGAACCAACTGGAACTATATTGCAAGGAAGCACAAGATCAGGGATACAAGTTCCACTTCAGTTGGCTTCTTATCCTGATTTATTTCATTGCATGGGAGATGTTGGAAGGTGCGACCTTCTCGGACACTGAGCCATTTGAACCTTTGGCCATGAAGTTCAGTACATTGTGGTACTCCAGCGACATGAACAAGCAGTGGCAATCAAATTTCATCTTCCACACATATTACAATCAGTTGAAGGTAGCCATACAGGACATGCCTCGCATAACCCCGAACACACTTCACAGGTTTAGACCCTTGATGAAATTTAGTGTGGACCGCCATTTTATCTATATCACAGCGCGTGCTAATGAGCATAAACAACAGCTATATTCATACTACAAGTTAACATAATATGACTTGGAGGAGATTACCTAGAAATGGTCGGTGAACCTCCTTGTTCCAACGGACCCTGTAGAGATGTTTGATGTTGAAAACCCCAAAACTGCATCGGATATAGCTGGACCTAGCAAGATAAAGAAGACCGAAGAGGCCCACAATTTAGATAGCGCATCTGTGAAGACCACGTCCATATCAACAGAGAAAGGAGGTGATGGCATAAAATTTGAACAAAAGAAAGGTGAGGTTACACCACCAATAGACGAGGAGGATCCCTCAAAGAAAAGGAAGGTTTCCCCTCTGAAACCTTCTTCGAGAAAGAAAATGAAAGCAACTAGAACCAAATTCAAGACCACTCTCACCTCAAACAAATTTGACTTCATCATCGCAACACTGAATGATGCTTCATTGGAAATAGTAGAGAAGCAAGAGTCTAAGCATGAGGAGGTGTTCAGTCACATTAAGGATGAACTCCAAGGAGTGCAGTAGGCACTACAGTCTAGCCGCGCAGTCTCCACTATGCCCCTGATAGTTGGAACACCAGAACCAGGTGATGAGCCTGCTCAATTACATCGCATTGCTAATACAATTGAGGCTCGCCTTCGATGAGCCCATGAAGAGACAGCACAAGAAACCCAAGCTTTAGCGCAAGTACAAAAAGATCTTGAGGACCAAAGAAGTGTTGCAAAAAAGGAAAATCTTGCTCTACAAGTGAAATGGGATGAAGAAAAAGAAGAGCTACAGCAAAGAAAGGAACAATTGCTCATCGAGCAACTTGAAGTTAAGGAAAGGGTCAACAGAGCAGTTTGATTTGTGACAGTTGTTGAAGTACAGACCGAGGAACGAGTTCCACAACAGGTGGAACAATTGGAAGAGGTAATCCAGAAGCTACAACAATGCATCACCGAATTAGAGCTCTGCGCAGTACCTGAAACCCCACAGGAGATAAGGAACCAAAGAGAAGCAGATTCCCATGACGTAGTTGACAGATTAAAATCTCTTTCCTTGGAGTGCAAGCATCTCAGTAACCGCAACACCCAGACCTATGAAAATCTCACTGAAAATCCAGAATTGCAGACATTAGAGTCCTGGCTCTAAGAAGCGAAGAAGAACACAGATACACTACAGGTGCAGCTAAAGTCCCTGTCAGATGTTGAAAGGATGAAGAGATCTCAAGAACAACGCACATCTCAACATCAAATCCATATGATTCAAATAAAAGTGATGGAAGTCACTCAATGACTTCAACCTATGCAAGACAAGGCATGCCTGTTATTTACAGAGGTTGAGAGACAAGGAGCAGAGCTAGAACAGGTCATCCTCATAGAAAAACAATGCTTAGAAGGACCAATGAATGACGTAGTGATCTAGAAGTTCACCGAACAAGAGGCCACAAAAAATAAGCAAGTCAAAGAAGCTTGAGCCAAGCCCGAGGCGTTCGAGGTAGAACTGCTCAGACCTAAGTGACTCGGGACGAGTCACATGTGATTTTTGGGGGCCTGTTGGCCCCTGACCAAGTTTTGGGAGTTTCTTGGTCATGTTGACCTAGCCTATCAAAGGAGGAGTGCAAGTTGAAGTGGAGATCACGGGATATTAGCCCCCTTTTGGGCCCCTTTTTGGGTTTTTGGGAATATGTAACAGGAATGGGATGTCGGCCCATGGGTTTACCCATGTTTAGGCCTATTTTTTAATATATAAATAGATGCCTAGGCTAGATAGAAGTAGTAGTGCATCTATGTGATAGAGGATAGTGTGCTAAGTGCTAAAGGAATGGCTAATTGTTATATCTATGTGATCAAAGGATTGTAATTTCTATGTGCATACTATGTGAGACTTGTAGAGTCGACTACAAGTCCCTGTGAAAGATTGTAGAAGGCTTTGTGTTGTAATGCAAGGAAGAAGGATCTAGCCAGCTGCGCAGATCTTCTATCCTGTGTGGAGTAAGGGTTTTGAGGATTTGTTCTTGTAACCGATTGACTGAGGACAATAAAGAAGAATATTTGGTAGGTGTAACCCCAAGGTGGGGGTGAACCACACAAACCCCGTGTGATGTGATTTGTTCTTTGTCTTGATTTATTTACATATTATATGAGAAATGCTATGATATGTTTAGATAGATCTATTCATGATTGGTGCTTATTATATATTGGAGTGTTATATCTAATCTAGATATTCATGATTAGAGCTTGATATGCTCATTCTGATCCATTTGTATATGCTAAGTGCTTGAATACTGTAGATTAGTGTGAATATTGCGAAGTTTTGTCTTATAAGCGAAGTGGTTATTGACTGTATATTGAGGAACTAATGATGTTAAGTGCTCTAGTAAGTTTTATAATCACATATATGCGTCTGAACTAAGATTACAGACACCTAAGTCTTGCAACCACCCATGCTTCTACCTTGGGTGAGACTTCATCTGCTTCGCAGGTGTTGCATAAAGGGTCGGTAGTTAGGGCTTTGTTGGTGCATTGTTGTAGCGTTGAAACCTGGGTCTACCCCTATGCCAATAGGAAGTGCCAGAATTGAGGGAAGAAACTAGCTGGAGTGCAATCAAAAGAAACAAGGCATTGGAGTTAGAATGAAATAAAATCAGTAACCGAAGTGTGCAAACCTATGAGCGCCTTGCAGAGGACCCAGAACTAAGAACATTAGAAACACATCTTCAAGAGGAAAAGAAACAAGCATTGATAGTGAAAGCGTAGCTGAAACTGGTTTTAGTGGTTGAGAAGATGAAAAGGTCACAAGAACGGTGCACAGTTCAACAACAAGTCCATGCCATCTAGAGTAGATTCATGGAAGTGACCTAGAGACTCCAGATGGTACAGGATGAAGCTTGCACACTTTTAGAAGAGATCGAGGGACAAGGTGTATAGCTAGAATAAGTAGTCACCACAGTGGAACAGTGCTTGGAAGGACCTATTAGCACCATAAGTCACCTTTGGATTGCAGCAGAGGTAAGCCCAATACCCCTCAGTTTATATGTCATGGTTAATGGATTTAAAGAGGTCAAATGGGGAAAACTCGAGAGAATATCATTTTAACTTAGAAAACTAGGGCAATATGCACAAGAAAATGAGGTCTTGATCAACTTTAGCTAGTAAGTTGTAGTAAGGGTGAGTAGGAGGAATAAATTGAGGAGAAGATGTAAAGGTTTTCTCTGGACATCAGGTCTTCCAACAACCTAAGGAGGACAAATTCTGAAAACAATATCCTCTTGAATTCAAAGTTTCAGGAAACTGAAAATGCTATAACTGCACTACAATCAAACATTCATTACAACATAGTCACCACAATCCATGTGAATCCTTCGATCATGAACATTCAATATCAGAGACAAGTAAGATGGAAATAGAAAATGAATTTCATTAAACAGAAAGTATCATATCATGTTACATAACTAGAGAACCAAAGATTCATTAAAACATTACAATATGGGAGCTTAGATCAACCATAGACCATAAAAAAATATCAAAACTGAGTATATATACTCACAACTGCTGCAACTACTAGGAGCATGATCGGACCCCTGCATTCAAATATTCCAGTCAACACATGCTCTATCAGAATGTGTGGGCATTATTCTACCAGACGCGAGATTAGATCATCATAGGCATTACAGGAAAATATACTCACTGGAGTATGGTAGGCTGATGGTTCAGTCCCCACGGTCGGACCTTCCATACCTTCCATTTATGGAGTGAGCCAAGGTTTCAACCACCACTCCTTTTTTCATGAAATTCCTTCATCGGGATCAGGATGAGACTTAACGCCTAGGGATCTACCATGCACTGCTAGCGGCCTTTCGAGTCAACTCGACACCTTGAAACCATGATGGTCTCACTCTTTAACTCACACGAGCATCTTCAAATTTTGATGCAGGTCTCATGAAATTCACACTCTTTCCTTCACGCTCCAAATGCTCCTAGTGCCAGCTTCTCCTTCACTACATTTGTCCTATATGCGACCTCGGGCTATGACCATGGGCCCAACTCCTGGGTGCATCACGATTTTTCATTTCAGGGCCTTCACATCACTTGACTACACTCTCTCGATACCCGACATTGCAAAATTTCCCTTATTCGGATCGATGGTCAGATATGCTATGCATCCGATGGCCATGATTGCTCCCAAAAATCCCAAAATTCAATTTCGCGAACCATCAGATCCCCTGCCACCTGTCCCTATAAGATCCACGGTCCAGATCTAATATTCATCGTATCAAGATTTCATGTCTCGGTAAGTTGAAAGGCTACTCACCTCCCTTCTCTCGATTTCTGAAATAGCGAACTAGAGCTTAGCGAGCACCAACTCCTCTCCTTAACCTTCAACAATGTGACCCCGGCTATGACCATGCGCTTATCCAAAAGTTGAGTATCAGTATTTCATGTCTCAGGAAGTTGAAGGAATACTCACCTCCCTTCTCGTGATTTCTAATTCTGCGCTCGCCTCAGATCAACGGTCCACGACTTTCCTCGATCCAACGGTCCATATTATTCCACAAGTTCAGACTTCATGAGTTCAAACAACCTTTCCTCTACACTTCCTGAGTTTTGAAGTTGTGACATGTTGATCTTTTTCCCCCTGCCCTTTCCAGCACCAGCAGCTAGGATTGACCTCATGACCTTGGGCCTTTGTCTGACATTAAACTTCGCATGACTTTATGATCTTGATTTCCTGAGGGTCGTAAATCTGAACTTCGAATGGAATCTCCTTTGTTGAAAACTAAACTTGCTCGCTCGCTTGATTTGATTCCATATAAAACCCCTCTAAGTGTTTCATTTTGTGCTCATGGCTGCGGCCAATGTAAAATAAAAACTTGGACAGCTAGCTAAGGGTTCTGGAAAATAGAAGGATCAGCGACAGAGGTAACAAAGATGAGTGCTTAAACAAAAAGGGGCAAACAAAATGACTTTGCCAGCTGAAGGGGAAAATTTAAAGACATGGCCTATGAAAGAGAGAAAAACAGGGCATGGGCATAGACTCAGGTATAAACCACCAACTCACAGGACCCTGACAAATTCTTGTGATAACATTGGCTCCACAGGGGATGGCATGCTCCCTGCGGGCTACCAAGAACGTGCAATTCCAAGGCCTTATCTATTGGGCTATGGAGTCTTTATAAAAACAAAAACCAAAAAGAAAAATGATATTTACAATGACATGGGAAACCTCTCATGGCTTTAAGTAACAAAAATTTTCAGAAAATGCCCATTTACAGGGCTTCCAAAAACTTCAACATCATCCAAATTTTGCAACTTGTAAGTGTTATTTGAAAAAACTTCAGAAATTTTGAAGGGGCCAATCCATAAGGCCTAACATTTACCATGCTTTCCTTTATCCTTTTTGGGCGCATCCCATTTTAGTACTATATCTCCCCGCTGGAAATCCTTCTTTCTTACTTTTTTGTCAAAAGCCTGCCTGATCTTTTGTTGATGTTGATGTGCTTTGTCCAATAACTGCTCTCTAGCATGTTGCACTTCCACCAGTTGTTGTATCCTTCTGATCATATCATTAGGCTCTCCTTAAAATTCTTGGAATAATTTTTCCATGGGTAAGGCCAACTAAGAAGGAAAGATGGCCTCAATTCCATATACAAGATGAAAAGGAGAGACACCAAGAGATCTCTTTGTTGTCACTTTCTCATCCCACAGAGAAAAATTGAGCTTTGAATCCCATGCTTTCTTATTGTCCTCTAACAATATTTTGATGATCTTTATAAGGATCTTGTTAGAGGACTCTGCTAGTCCGTTCCCTTGAGGGTAGTAAGGAGTTGAGTGAATCAATGCAATCCCAAAATGCTCACATAATTGAATCAATGGTTCGGCCCTAAAGGATGCAACATTATCGGTAACAATTCTTTTTGGACAACCAAACCTTGCTATAATATCCTCAATAAAACCAATGATTACCTTATGAGAAGCACTCCTTATGGGGATAACTTCTATCCACTTGGTAAAGTAATCTGTGGCAGTCAAGATCCACCTGTGCTGACCACTAGAAGATGGATGAATCTCCCTGATAAAATTTAGCCCCCACTGTTGAAAAGGTCCTGAAGCCACCACAGGATTCAAAGGCAAGGAGTTGAGCTGTTGTTTTCCTGAGAATTTCTTACACTTGACACAAACCCTGATTTTAGCACAAACATCAATGAATAGGCCAGGCCAGAAATAGCCATCTCTGAGAATCTTTTATGCTATTGTTTTCCATAAGTGATGTCCCCCACACAAACTATCATGAAAGTCAAACATGATTTTTTAGGCTTTATGTGGGTCTAAACATCTCAACAACACCCCTAGAGGATCTTTCCAATATAAAAATTGATCAATGAGGAAATATTTAATTGATCTGATCTTTAAAGATCTTACTTTTATTTTTTCCATGCCATCAGGAGGTTGTAACTTCTGTAGAAATAGAATGATGTACATGTACCAAGCACATTCTGCTAATGGAGGGAATGCTTGAGAACTCGTATCAGAAAACTCACCCTGTTGATTTTCTGAGAAAGCGTTGATGAAATTTACCCCCAAGGATTTTCAATTAGTTTCAGCCAGCATCTTGGCTAAACCTTGACCCTTAACCAACTTAGTGGGTCTTATCTCCAAGTCAAATTCAAGGATTTTAGCAACCCATTTTCTCCTTTTTGTGAGGGAAATCTCCTTATGGACTAGCAAAAAGAGTTATACTTTGCATGCATATATGACCAAGAGAAAATCTACTTTCTACCTTCATCCCCAAACTTAAATCCCATTTCTTTCAGTAAATACATGGCCATATCAACCTACCTTGTTCCAGGCATTTGATGTTGATCCTCTTTCGCACTTCATCACTTGTTCACAATTATCCTTCCAAAGCTGACCTACATATAAGACAAGCAACGACTACACATGCATCTTACCTATAGACTAACATGTTAGAGATTCAAACATGTACTTAACAAACTATGAATAACTCATGAATTGGGACGGGAAAAACATTTTATTTATTACTTTGAATGAGTCAACTTACAAAAAGTTGAGAC